>JAMLFT010007446.1:0-14797 GCA_026544285.1 Pachyrhizus erosus | reverse complement strand
AAAAATAAATTACTTTTTAAAGAAAAATACTTTTTTAAACACAATGGACCATATATTTTTTATATGAAAAAATATTATTGCATCAAAATAAATTAAGCAAATTTATTTATTAAATTATACAAATTCACTCAATAAATTTTAAAAAAAATTAATATTCAAAATATATTAACATATTTAATTGTAATTCAAACTAGACATTGATAACAAATTATACTTTAAAAAAATTATGCAGGAATATATTTTCAATGTGATACATGATGTCAGAGCAAATTGTTCATATGACAAATGATTATGCTCAATTTTAAACTATGTCACCTATGTTGTGGTTCACTCCATAACCATGTTTTAGCAAAGATGAGTCACATAACAATAATAATAAAAAAAAAGCATTGATAGTGTCCTAATTTTAAATAGTTGCTATAATGTTTCCTCAAATTATGTAAATATCGACAATTATAATTTTTTAATTATATAATTATATTTTTTATATAATTTAATAAATAATTTTATATAATTTTTAATTTTTAATTAAAATAAAATTATTTATTAAATAGACTTATCAGTTTAGCTTTTAATTTTTCCATACAATAAATAAGGGTCGTTTTTGTTTATGCTGGAAAGAGTAATTTTTTAAAAATGATTTATTTTTAAAAGGTATAACCACTGTAATTTCAATTATTTATAAAAATATATTATTTTTAATTATTTTTATAAGTAATTTATTTTTTAAATAATTATATTTTAATTAATTCATATAATGATTCATACATTGAGTGATCAAATGTACAATTAATAAATGTAACAATAATATATATAAAATAATTTATACTTATGAGATAAATAAGTCAAGATGGCTTAGTGACTTTGGGATTACAGAATAAGATGACAAAGATTCCTATCCTACAATAAACTTTTATTTATATAATTTATCATTTCTAGCATATTTTATTTTTTATTTTTAAAATTTTAAATATTTTATCCTTTTATTTTTAAAACTTCACTACTTAATCCTTAATTACATGTTAGCAAGTCAATGTCAATTCAGTGATTCATGTTAACACCATGTATACTGCCACATCAACATTGAATACTGCCACATAAACATTGAAGTCTCACAGCAATAGTCAACATTGTCACATTATTTATCAACTAACAACAATAGGTGTTATAATTAGACATAATGTGTAAAAATTAAAAACTATGATTGTAAAATGTAAAAAAAAAATAAAAATATCTATGCTAAAATTTGCGAAATGGTAAAAATTTGTAAAATGTACAGTAAATCTAAAAATTTATTATTTATTAATAGACAAAAAAATGTTAAGTTTCATGATTAACTTTCTTAAGATAATATTTATCAACATAAAATAAAACATTAATTAACATAAATACAACAAGTCTACATAAACACTATGATATATTATACTAACATTTGATGTTATCATAATATATATCAATTTTTCGTTTGTATTATTGTGAGCATAGACACAACATTAATTTAACAATTTAATTTTCATTAAATAAAAGTTATACCAAAAAAAAGCTAATCAAACTATTAATTCATGATTTCTTTTTTTTAGTAATAAAAGTTACAAAAATTATATATTCCAAACTGTTGTTGTTCTAATAAATTGTTTCGTGTGAACTAAAAAAACTTTTATGAGAAGTATATCATATTTTTTTATAAATAACAATTCCAAAATGAGGATGAGAGAAATTCAATCAACACACTCTCTAAAATAGTATGACATAATTAGTAAATAATCTTGTTTCTTAAATATATGACCAAAGGTTTAATTCATTATCTATGTGTAGAGAAAAATATTTTTGAAGAAGGTCAACTCTTGAAATAAATTTTAATATTTTTAAAAAATTAGTCCTTAGTTTTTGGTGAGAATAATATGAATTTCAAAATATTTCAATTAATAATAGAGTGAATGAAAAATATTACTAGTATTTCTCTTACACAATTATAACAATCATAAGACTTCAACTTATCTTTCACCTTATAAGTAACCGTATGTGAACAAAAGAATATGTATAAAAATATAAATATATAATAAATTCTCATTTTTGAATTGTACCTGATTTTTAATGAACTTAAAGTTTATAAAAATTATATCAACTACATCATGCAATAAAGCCACCATATATGATTATGATATTCTAATACATCAAAGAATGTATTTAGGTAGATATTACCAAAAATTACAAATTACTAGTGTAGGCCCTAGTTAATGTCTAAATCTTTAGGTCTTTGGGCATTAAAAAGTTATATGGATTGAACCTAAGTCTAGTTTGTATACTTCTTATTAAGAATTTCATGCATTTTCTATAAGCATGCCTAAATCACTCAAGATAAACTTATATAATTTTTTCTACAATAAATTTTAAAAAATGATTATTAGACAGACTTAAGTGTCAATCTTTTGAAAAATATAAGAAGAAAAAAGATAATAACTAATATGTATGATGATGTGATGTGATAAAAAGAGAAAAAAAATAAAAAAATATTTATGAAATATTTGTAACGTGGTAAAAAGTGTAACAAAATGTTTATAATACGAGTGTATAAATATTAACACCCATAAATTTCCCTTGTTTTATTTATAATACATCCATCTTATTATCTATTTGTCTAATTTGTTCACTCATCTAATACAATATTCTTAATTATATTTTCTTTAAACTTGAATATAGCATTTTTAATGACATTTATTCTTTCTATCCATTTTGTTTATATTTTTTTCCTCCATTTTGTTTGAATTTTTTTCCTAAAAAAAATCATATGGTTTGTATCTCTAGTTTTCATAATGTACGATGATTGATGTTCCTTAAATACTTAAGTCGTACGCATGTGATAAAATATCGTCTCTAAAATTTATCTCTACTTTATAGTTGTAACATTTTTTCTTTTAATTCTAGTAGTTTTTTTTTGTTTGTTAATAATCTTTATCATAGTTTTAAAACCCCGCTCAAACCAGTCCCTAAAGTTGACTATTTGTTGCTGCAGACGTGACCCAAAGCACTGAAGTTGAGTGATTGGTTTGCGGCCCAAGGCACTAAAGTTGACGCGCTTGTTAACCATTGAACTATTTCACTAGATTAATAAATAAACACAAAAGGAATATACATACAGATATTCAAATTTTTATTTTATTTATACTAATTCTTACAATTCAATTATCTGACTCTATCAGTAATCTAATACATCAATCGAGACCGGTTCAAATTTTAAAACATTGATGCTTTTAATATTCAAATCTTTCATTTTTTTTTATCTTTCTAATTAGTCTTTGTTACAAAAATATTTACATGACTCCATCTAACATTATCATAAAAGCATTTTTATAACGTGACATTGCTACATGACTACGTAAGCATAGATTTAGACATTTCAAAAATCATAAAAAAAAACATATATAAAAACTAAAATAAATAAGATATTTAAACCTTCCATATATTATTAATTTTACTTAAGTCTTGAGCTTCGAAAACTTATTTTCACATTTCTAACTTTCCATTTATTTCCTATCCAGAACTTGTTTTCACGTTTCTAATTTCACATTTATTACCTGTCTAAAGTTTAGATAAATTATATCCTCTAAAAAAATTTCCCATAACTGTAAGCTTCGAACATAAAAACTAAAGAGTTAAGTAGGCATTGTGTTCTTTAATTAAATCATGAACTTACCATCATACTATCACTGAATTTCATATTTGATTTCTCTAAAGTAGAAGAATGTGCAAGCATCAAGAAAAAAGTAAAAGAATGTGTAACTACCCTTGGTTTTAATTAAAATACCTCCCAATCTTAGCTTTAAATCAAAAGAAAATATAATATACCCTCTCACTTAGAAAAGTAAGATAGTAAACTCCCCCTCATCTAGCTATCAGGATCAAAATATCATTATATTTCCCTTCAACAGAGTGTTAGTAGCCTTTTGATAGAATCAGCCCTTTTGCCCCGATGAAAATTTCCAGAGGATAAAGTACAGCCTTGTCGTATTACTCGGTAACAGAAGTCAAACCTGATCTCATAGAGCATTGCTACTATATTAGCATAGGAAATTAGGAATAAATTGTTTTGCACTGCCCCCCAACTAATTGTTTCCGCACTATGCTAGCATTCTGTATGATGCTATACCCTCTTCATGTACAATATTGAGAAATATTAGAAGTTCACGAATAGTTATACAAGTGGCATCAAAAAGGTAATGATTTTTCACATAAAATATGTGAGCCAGAAGGAATGATCCCTAAAAATTCATGCCCTCTGATAAAGCAGCCACTGTACACAAACAACCTAGCCTTACAAAGGTCTTCTTTAAGGGGTGAGGGTGAATCCTGAGAATGGATGAAGGATCATTTTCCAGCTCAAGTCAAATCAAGCTTTTTCTTTGGAAGATGATGAGAGTAAATGATTTAAGGTCGCTGCTTGAATGACAGCAGATGGGCTAGGTTCCCTAATACGGGAAATTCCAGATCTTCTAGGGCCATAATTCTTATCAACGCCACTTCTTCTAAAGCGGTGCGAAGAAAATCGAAAGAATCTCACTAGCTTTGTTGAAGCAACAAGTAAAATCACACCAACAATAATAAGTAGCCTGCAGCAAAATATTTCTGATTAACATATTCCTAACAGAAGAACATGAAGGTGTCCATCTTGTTTGATAATTACCACAACACTATATAGAAAAGACTTGCATCAAAGATTAGAAGCAAAACAGAAAATGCTCGTAAATGCAATGTAACTAATTGCAGATGGAGTGAAGCATAGAAGGCTGGAGTTCATTTCTGCATAGAAAAACTTAAAAAAGAAAGGGATGTAAATGAACAAAGAAACAATAGCATAATGTTTATTATTACCATCCAAGAAGAAGTAACATGCGAGCTTTTGGGGCGGAAGGAAGTCGCTCACCCAAAGCAAGCATCCCAGCAAGTACACCGGTCATAATTGATGCCACTGCAGCACATGTAGAAACTACAATAGCCCTCCCATGTTTCAGACCACGTGTCTGCATGTTGGAGAAATAAATACAGAAGAGGTTAGTACATTTGAAATTGGCAGTGTAGAACTTGGGCAAATATCTAGCCAGTTTGACTGAAATCCCACCATCCACAGGTTGAAATGTCCCTCAGGCTAAAGGGATGTAGCAGTTCACACAAAAGTAAATAGTATGAAAGAGGTCTTTAGAATACCTGGTAGTAAAAGCCTGTACCACTTGAACAAACACTTATGATGATGCAAATAGGAACCAACAGCTTGGGGAAGCCTTGCTCCAGGAACAGAAACCCCATCTTTGATATTACAGATGCCATCCTGCATTTTCATTTTCATATTAACACAATTAAGAGTAAGGACTTATGATCAACTTCTGTTCTCTCTGTGTGTAAATAATATCTTATAATCTTATAATTTGCAAGTTTTGTTCATAGCCAACAGAAAGTAGTGATAAAAAATGACAAATCTAAAAACCAAGGTTTAAGGTTTAGACTTCGCAAATAAAAAAAATGTAAACAGTTACAATGTAAAATTGTCTACTTTTTAAATGCTGATAATTAACAAAAAAAAAAAAACAGGATCAGGTTTCATATAAATGGAAAAGAATGATCAAATTGAGGTATCTGTTTATCCTTACATATGTTATGGAATAGAGGTGTGTCTATGAATTCTCTGACTGGTAATCTAATTTTTAGATGTTGAAAGTTAACAAAAAAAAAAAATATCATGTTTGTTATAAACGGAAAGGAATGATCACATTGAGGCATCTGTTTATCCTTATATATGTTATCGAATAGAGTTGTGTCTATGATCTCTATAATCGTGCTAATCTGCTGATAATTGTTTTGAAGGAACTTCCAGTTCTTGTATATGCTATACAGATAGAAAGGATAGTTTTGTTGCAATTTTTTTTTTGCCTCTTTAGCTCTCTTTTTGCCTTTTACTTTTCTATTATACATGACTTGTTATTCTACTAGTTGTGTTACTCTCTCCAAATAATTATTTTTTAAAATGAAAAAGTAATCAACACGTACAGATAATATCATTGAGGGTAAAACAATTAATTGTCATAATCTTCATGCTAATATTTAGGAGTTGAGATAAATGAAGGAAGTGAAATGTGTCCACCCGAGTGCACAATATATAAATATAGTAGGGAAGTAACAGTACCCAAACAAAATTCCAGATTCCAAGCCGTAAATAATTTCTTCAACAACATCATATTCCATCTGCATCACTTAAAAATGTCAAGCAATGGAAGAACAATAAATGACAATACATCTCATTAGATTGCCATAAGAGGTATAAAAATGTAAGAATGAAAGCATCCCATAATGATTAAAGCATGAATTACCATCTCTTGTTCTCTTCGATTACGTTTGCATATACGAAGCCATCCATTAAGCATTATCTGTACAAGTGTTTCTAACAATTAGAAAAAATAACTATTTTAAACTATGTTAAATAGTGCTACTTTGTTGCAACAGCGACCCCACACTCTTTAAAGAAAAGTTAAACCAATAAAAATACCAATACTATTAATAAAATAATGTATCAAAACTACAAGTCTTGTAATCATGCAATCAGGTTTGCGAAAAAATAAATCATAATGCTGCATAATTAGTTCCAAGAGACAGCAGTAATGTCTTCCGCTTGACTTCAAACAAAGTTGGTAATTAACGGACCAAAGCATAAGACAGGGTACCTACAAACAAGATGAAAACAACAAATGCCAGCCATGGTACGTGAAAAATAGATAGAGCAGCAGCCTCTTGCTCCTCACCTCCAGCACCAACTCCTAAATATAGAAGGGAATTAACAAATTGGACAAATGAACATAAATCATATATCAACAGAATGACACATGACATTACTAACTGACTGAAAGTTAATTTTATGGTTAAATATGATTTTGGTCCTCCAAATATTGACACAAATTGGTTTTAGTCCTCTAAAAATAAATTCATTACATTTGGTCCTAAAATTTTCAAAATTTTCCGTTTATGTCCTTTATTTAGCTCTGTTAATTTGTTCTGTTAAATGTAAACTACCTCTACCTGATGTATACAATGTGGCTGAGAATCAAACCATTACAGTCAATGCAACTACTGATGATGTTTATTCCCAAAATTAGGTTCCACCATCAACAAAGGTAATATATGAGTTTAATTGTACGTATTTGGAAATAATATAACTGTAATCTAATTTTTTTTCTATTTTTGCAGGACACACTGAATACTCATGTTGAAAATGAAAATGCTCAATAGCTACTAAGATTAAATTTAAACAGAAACCATTAACGAAGTTAAATAAAGGACTTAAAAGAGAATTTTGAAAATTTCAACTTTCAAGGATCAAATGCAATGAAATTAGTTTTGGAGGACTAGAACCAATATAGATCAATATTTAAAGGACCAAAATCATATTTAACTCTTAATTTTATTAGCAGCTAGATTAAAAAAGGAAAATTCAATGAAATCTCTATCCATTGCTTGGCTACATAACACGAGTGCATACTGCACCATACATAAAATAAAAATGGTTGCATCATAACATTTAGGTTATTATGTTTAAATTCAAATTCAGACCTATATAAAAACCTAGAAATTCTGTTAGTCTGATCGTAATCAACAAAATGAATTGTCAATAAATGCACAAGGTTTTTCTGTCAGTGACTTAGTGTCATTTGATAACACAACATAAACAGAGGGATAAACCAATAGAAACAGAATATAGACATTTTATAATTACTTCAACAGCCATGTCCCTTGCTGTCTTAAAGGAAGTATAAAAGCAGTTAAACTAAACACTCTACTGTGGCCAGCTAAAACTTACATTACCTATTGTGCCAAAACCTGCCAAGGTAATGCCCACCCAATCTACAACATTCATGACTTCCTTGAGATAAAAATGAGAAAAGACTGAGAGAATTGCCAGTCCACACCCAGAAACTGGTTGGATGACAGAGACCTAAATCGGAAAAACAACCACATTACACATGACAAAAATCTAGCCAAAAGACTAAAAGATCCTGCTAATGATATCCCTTTAAATTCAAACTCTAGTTTTCTTCTGCATTATTTTTCTATTGTAAGTATAGCAAGAGCACGTACAGGAGCAAGAGCTAATGCCCTTAACATCAACAGTGCGCCAAATATATCCATTAGAAAACCTATCACCCAGGTTTTGTTCAAAGCATATGCCCTTATGACCTGCAAAAACAATTGTCAAAAAATCCCCAAATAGCAACGTTAATCCTTAATCAAACAGTGACTTCCTGGCCACACGTGCTTCAACGCAAAATTGAATCTTTACCCAATGTTCCTCCACCCAAAATCTTAACTCATACAAACACGAGCATGTACCTAATTTCACCGTTCCAAAAAATCCAACCGCAAAATGGTAAACGGGAACCAAATCATGGGTATATGAAAATGGAAGAAAAAAAAAAAAAAGGTAGAATCAAGAAAGGAGAAACATGCCTTGAATTTGAAAGATAGAGGAGGAAGAATGACGTTGCCTTTCTTCTGAAGGATCTTGCCGATGTTGTTGCCGGCGGTGGCAACCAACGTCAAAACAATTGATTCCCACATTTTCTTCGACCTTTTCTTCCTCCCTCTGCTCTGCCGCCTCTGCGTGCCCGCCCCACTTTTTTTTTTTAGAATTTGTTAATTGTGATTAATTTTTTCAATATTTTTATTTAAACGGTTTTCAGAGGAGTGTTTAAAAAATTAAATTAAAAGCACTGATATTTTTTAATACACAAATTATTTTATAATTATAATTATACATTATAATAAATATATATCTATTTTGAATTTACAATAAATTATTTAATTACAATACAAAGTTTATTGATATTTTAAAATTTTTAATTTTAAAATAAAGATAAAAGCGTGGTAAATATAATTTTAAATAGTTAACAGACAAAAAATATCAATCACATGATAATGTGTGAGATGTAATTTCAAAGGAAAGAAAAAAATATATATTAAAAATGTTCAATTAAAAAAATAAATAAAATAAAAAATTTACAATACCATTTAAAAAAAAGAAATTTATTAAAGTTTCTTTACTGTATTTTTAATAATATTTCATGTTTTTCTATAATATCCCACCATATTTTTTATTTTAAGTAATTTATTCAATTTTTTAGTCAAAAAATTAATTAAAGTTTTTTAAATAAACTTCACAATATATTTTTATAATACTTTTATACTATGTTGACCTACTTATATAAAAGAGAATGAGTCGCTACAATTAGCATCTCTGAACTAAAATAAGACCTACATAAATACTTTTTAGCCGGGTTGCAATTCTACTTGAGATTATTTTAGAGTAAGAATAACACTGGAGTTGCTATAAATTATGTGTTTTAATTTAGATTTAAATATATATTTAATTCTTAAAAAAAGTAACATTTTTAATTTTAATTTTAAAAAATATATTTTTAATTTTTAAAAATTATTAATTTTTAATTTTAATCTCTAATATAAATAATATTTTAATTTAAATTCATGTTTTTTTTTAAATCATAACATAACAGTAATTTATTACGTTATGTGTTCAAAAAATTTAAATAGATAATTATATGTAATTTTTTTATTAAATTATATTTTAATTTTTTTATTATCTAATTTAAAGTTATTAATTATTTTAATCAAATATAAATTATAACAAATTAAAATAAAAAATCTTTGAATAAGTAAAACGAAATAAAAATTTTATTTTTTATTAATTAAATTAATATTTAAATATTTAATTTATATATAAATAGATTAATTTAACATGATTTTTAATCAGAGGTGATAAATTAAATCCAACGTAATAGGTCAACTAAACAATCCATAGCTAGGTCTGCTTGATTCACCCAATGGGCCCAGCTGGACTTGTTAAATGTAAGTCCAAAAAAATTGGGCTTATTTAAACTGGCTTGATTAACTATTTTATTATAATTTTGTATATATATCCTAACGTTTTGTATATTAAATATGTTTTATTTTATTTTATTTTTTAATTAACCGTGACACAAGGTTAGGTTTAGCTCAACAAATTTATAACTTCAAAGAAATCTAGCCTAACCTAACCTAATTGATTCCAAACTCTAATCCACGTAAGTCTTGATTGAAGATTCATTTTAAATTGAAATATTTTTTAATTCACTATTTATTGTCTTTAAGTACATTGATAAATAAAATCATTATCATTTTATTAATTTGATCTCACGTTGGAACTTTCATTTTGATGAATCAAGAATATGTCTATAAACCACAAAGTCACGAGAAAAATTGACGTAAAATTGTTGTTTAAAATTTTTAGTTTTACATTTTAATTTCAATAAAAAAAACCTTTTGCATTTTGATAACTTGATATTTATTATAACTTGAAGTTAAGAAATAAAAAAAATATTTATAAATTACATGTAACACAAATATATTCGTACCATTTATAGGACTGTTATACTTTAGTAGTAAATGATTAATTTGAATTGTTTTCATATCGATTCATCATTATTTTATATTGTGTTTGATTGTGAAGAAAAAAAAAAGAGAAAAAAAGAAATATAAAATTATTTGATTGTGAAATCAAATATGAATTACAGAGTAAATATCATAATTTAGAGTTTTAAATTTTATTAGAAAAATCTAACAATAACGTAAAAAGACTGTTTGAAGTTTCTCGCGTCACAAATCAATAAAATAATAAACATTATATACAAAGCCAACAAAACAAATTAAGAATCGTGCTTTGTGACAGTAACAATGAGTCGTATTTTTTTTAGTTTGCATCAAAAATATCTTTCAATTGATAATTAGCCACTAATTCTTTTTATAGGGCAGTGATTATGCAAGTAAAGTTTGTCTTTTTTAACAATATTTTTTTATACACATAATCAAAGTTACACTTTTTAATAATATATTTGAAGAGCTAACTATTTATCAAGTGAGTTAAATTTTATTGGTGCATGAGTCATATTTAAGGCTCTTTCTATTTATATTTAAAAAAGACTAATCTAAATTGTAATTTTTTATATCTTAAAAATGGAAAAAAAAAATGTATAAAAAGTAATTTGTAAGATCCAACAAGAAACAACTCATATCTAATAGCGTGGTGAGTGGTGATGGAACGAAATCACAATTCAGACTGTGAAGAGGAGAAGTTGTGGACCACGTCACCCTCATGGACACGCGTTTTATACTGAAGTGCGTGTTTGGACACACGTTTTGGACGTGGAAAACCACGTCCAAATGATTAAAAACGTCACAGGAGACGTTAAAATTCACGTCAAAAACGCATAGACGTTGCATATCTTTCTTATAGGCGGCGCCGCCGAATATCCTCGTTGTTGTTAGCTTGACGAAGACAGTCGAACAGAAATATATTTAATTTGTTTTTAAACTCTTTTTATAAGAGTTATAGGCATCTTTTATAAGATGCAATTAGATCAGATTCTTATAAGAGTTTAAAAGACTATAGTATAATTGTCTTATATTATTATTTAATTTTAATTTTTTATAAATTATTTTTTATTTAACATTTATTTTCAAATTAAGTGTTAAATTATGATATAATAGAACATTAATAATTCATTTACTTATTGTATTATTAAAAAATCTTATATATTTAAAGTAATTGATGATATTAAAATAATTAATAAAATATTTAAAAATATAATTTATAAAAAAATTATCTATGAATGTATTGTTAAATTTTTTAATAATAAAATAAATTAATAAAATGTTAATATTATTGGTTAACATTTTTTTAAATAAATATTAAAATAAAAAATAAATTTTTAAAAAATTAAAATAAAACAACTAAATTTTTTTTAAAAAAAAATTATTTAAACCAAAAATACAATATTTGTATTTTTTGTTTCAAACACAATTTTAAAGGTTCTGCACCGATAATTCAACCAAGCTAAAAAAATATTCATTTTCATCAAACGTGCCGCGCAATTTAAGCGGCATGTAATTTCAGCCATTCTGAACTGTTGGAGCATATACAATATATCCTATTGCCTTTAAATAAATAGGAAACATTCTAGCTATCCATCAATCTTAATTAATTTACTTCATTATTCTTTATTTAATCCTAACTGATATGTTCAACTATTTTCGTCCCAAACAATTCTAACAATTCAAGGCATGTTTAATCAAAATAACATTTTCCTTTTTTATAAAAATGCAGGGTGTTATCTCTTTGTTTATGGTAAATAATAAATTGTCATTTTGCTATTTTATCTATAGGAAAATTGTATGAATCTTATCATACTTAGTAGTCTTTGATCTTAAACTTCACCTAGTTTCTCTCGTGTTAATTTGTCGTAGAATTGATAGGTTGAACAATAGTGCAACAAAAAAGAAAATTAGATTTGGAGTAAATTGTGGCAAATAGGCTCAAATTGATCTCAAGGATGCTTTTCAATGTTCACAAAGGTGCAAAATGAAGTTTATACAATTTTGCACAAGCATACACATTACCAACATGCACGTGTCGTATAACAACATAATTGTGCAACTCTTTTAATTTTGACATTTAGCTTTAGTGTCCAAGTCCTTAATTATAAGGTATGAGATACAATATTTAATTGAAATTCAACTCAATAAAAATAAGGGTAAGCATCCTCTTCATTTTTCTCCCTCTTTATTTCTATCATTATTATAATTCTGAGAAAATAAATAAAATAGAAATGTGTCAATTATAATAGAGAATAATATTATTTTTCAAAAATATGGTGGTGAAAGAAATAAAAAAAGGAAAATTAAAAAAGATATTTTTTCGTAAAATAAAAAAATAGAAAGGATGAAAGGACACTTGCAATTTTAAAGATGAAAATAAAATAGAAAGTATTAATGCAATAATTGAAACAATTTAGATAACACGTGATATCTTGTATAATATAGTTTGCTCCAAAATTCGTTAGGAAAATCTCAAAATTCATCATAAAAATACTTAAAAAAAATACTTAAATATATTTCTGTTTTCTAATAAATTTACAAATTTTGTGTTTGGTTCTTAATAAAGAAATTTAACTTTTTGGTCCATAATAAATTTTTTATTTTGTTTTTAGTTTCTAAAGTGTTTTAGATAGTGTTTTGGATGGTGAAATAAAATTATTTAAATAATGCTTTAAGAATAAAAAAATTGTATTAAGGACCAAAAATTTATCACGAACAAAAAGATTTACAAATTTATTAAAAAACAAAAACATATTTAAGTCAACAATAAAATAATTGGATGGCTCTCAAGCAAAAGTACAAAATGAAATTGATGAACGCTTGTCTAATCAAATAACTTGAGTTAGGTCTAGGTCACTCATCTACTTGTGTCTTGGGACTGAACGTGTCATGAACTTTTGCGTATTATGATTGAGCCCAATATTCAAGTTTGAGGAGCTTATAGTTTTCTCCACAATCTCTTCTCTGATGACTTGAAATTAAAAGAATTGTAGACTCTTTTGTATTGTGGACTCGAGATCGAGAAACTCAAAAACTTTCTTCCCCAACCATTTCCCATGTGACTCAAGACTAGGAGGGTTGTAGACCCACTTGAATTAGGGTTAAGTCCTTAAACTCATAACATAACCAACATACAACTAAAGCTCAAGTAAGGTCTTAGGTGAAATTATGGATCCTCTACTGCAATCATTAAGTTTTCACTAAGAATCAATAATTAAATCTTCAAATTAACGACCTAAGTTTACCTTCCTCTAAGGATAAACAACTATGATGAACGCTTAACACAACAATATATTTATTTGTTTTCGCTACAGGCTAGCTTTAGGACTTGCCTCCTAATATTATATTTTGAGTATAACACTTTTAAACCATTTCCCTTTCCTCTTTAAGCTTTTGCAACTTGTGAACATTATTAAATTTGTTGTAGATTCTTTTAAACAAATTTTAGAAAATTACAAATGAGGAGTTAATATTCCTACCTTTCTTTAGTATTATAGTTATTTCTACATATTTATTTTTCATATTTCTCCTCGTTATGTATGGGTTTTTACAAAATTGTAGTTATTGTTTTGGATTTTTTTTTATCACTACAAGTAGTTAAACTCATACGTAGAATTATAGTGCATCTTATGACTTAATATTTTTCAATTTTAATATTTTTTTACTTTAGTCCCTAATTGGAATACTCGAATGATAAAATAAACTATGCGTTGATAGTGTATAAGTATTTTACACTGTCATTTAATCATAAATCATTATGTATGATAAATTTATTGACTTTTACAATATTTATCCTAAAAGTCATACAATTTGTAAATTCTAATTGGTTGATAGTGCAAAACTTCTTACATGTGCATAGTCATTAAGTTATAATCTGATTGCTTTGTTTGACTTATTAAAACACTATCAATCTTAACATCACGTTGACGACACAACTAGCGACTAGAAAATGACAATTTGGCAAGACAAACATGAGTGATAACTATCTATTACTCATCCTATTGGATAAATATATATTTCATGTCCATGCTCTACTTGCACAAGTATCCATTAAGTGGATACTTGCAAATTTTTTTAATATCTACAAATAATTACAAATATATGTGGATATTTACTTAAAAATAAAAAATATTTTTAAATATAAATTAACTATGATTTTTATTTATTCTAATAGTTTCTTAAAATAGCTTAAAAGTCAAGATTAAAATTATTCAAATATTTTACACACTTATACTAATCAAAATTACTTAATTTAAAAACTAAATTAAATTTAAAATATTTCAATATCATAAGTCCAAAAAAAATTAATAAACTAAAATAATTCAATCTT
>JAMLFT010007445.1:0-14797 GCA_026544285.1 Pachyrhizus erosus | reverse complement strand
ATGAAAAGAGTAAAAAATAGATAAAATTTATGTAATTTTTATAAAATTTTAAAAATAATTAATGTAATTTATTTTTAAATGTTTTTTTTTTCCGACGATGTTGAGTTAAGAGTCAGGCACCTTAGACTCTATGCGAGATAATGTCTAAGATGAAATATTTTGAATGAGATAAGTTAAGAGCCAATTTTTTTTTAATTTTTAATTATTTGTATTATTATTTTTTAAATGTTTTCGACTACGAGCTTGGCAGACTCAAACACTGGGATGCTTAAGGAACAAGTGTCTGAAAATACTGGGCTATGAAAAATTAAATTATTGTGTACTTTTTATAATTTATCAATAAATTTTAATTGTAAATAATTTGGATAAATCCTGAATTTTAGTTGGTTCCGTGTTTTATTATTATTATTTCAGATATTCTTTAAAATTATTTATTGTTAACCAGAGAATTTTATATTAATATTGTACTTCAAATATTTGTTTGTAATAACAACTTTATTACGTCTGATTTTACGTATCAACACTTTTCATATACTCTCTTTTCATAATATAGCTGCTTCTTTGTATTTTTCAAACTCAGTTTTTCTATAACTTCTATATAATTATTATATATTTACCTTATATAGCAACTTTATACACTCTTATTTGAATCTGAATTTTTCTCGTGGATTTTTCATCCAATTTTTTCTCTCTTTAAACTGTGTTTCTTTTGATTTTTTTGTACAAGAGTTTTCTGCAAATTTTGCTATGATTTTGTAAAAAAAAAAGTATTTTTTTAAAAAAATTGTTAAAAGTTTCAAAGATGATTGTAATCTTTTCTATGTATTTTTATACAAATTGTTATGTATAAAAAGTTAATGTTTTTAGCATATTTTGCACATGTAATTTCTCCAATTTTATTATTTATTTGAATACTATGTTATAAAAATAATTAAAAAACCTTTTTTTAACTACATCATTAAAAAAAAACTAAATAATTCTATTAATAAATATCTTAATATCATAAAATATAGTTAATTCAAAATTAAAAGCTTAAAATCATTCATAAGAAATAATATTATCAAAATCATTGTATTTAATTAATACACTAATGGCAATCAATTTAGTCATTCTAATTTGTTTTCTCAAGTTCGGCCACTTTGTCACATATATAATCCTTCACATTTGCGCCTCAATTGTTGAACCTCATTATAAAATAATGTATAATTTGATTCATTTTCCCAAAATTTTGATGTGCAAAAACCAAAAATGATTGCTATTATGAAAAGTATTACTTCTACCTTTTAATCCCAGTGTATGTACGCTGCAGGTTGTTCGATAGGATTATTTAAATTTAAAATAAATGTTTAAGATTTTTTTTTTTTGAAATAAGTCGTTATTTAAGAAGTAAATAAAATATATTTCTTAAAAAAAATACATAAAAATATATATTAAAATATTATAAAATTGTTTATTTTGTTAAAAAAAACAAGCACAAATAAATCAACACATTATCTTTAACAAAACAATATATATTCAAGTGTGTTGATGAGAGACCTCCATAGTAGGTAGAGCGTGCCCCTAAAAATAATAATTTTAAATAAAATTAAATTTTATTAAAATTGAATTTGAAATAATATAATTTATGTTTGGATGTTTTTTATTATAAAAATAAGATAAGAGTACAATTTGGAATAAAATTTTTGATCTTACACAAAAATTACTCAAAATTATTTCAATTTTAAAATTAATTTTGGACTCAATCAATTTATTTATTTTTTTTACGAAAATCTGAACATGTAAAATTTATCTAAAGTCGATTTTAAATTCGTAATCAATCTTCATCCTGAAACCAAACTTACACAAATATCATTCTAACCCTGATTTTCGAAAACACTGTTTTATAAAAGTAATAATTTTTCTCTCATATTTATTTATTTATTTATTATTATTATTATTTTTCTATATATCTCCGTATTGCAAAACTTATTATTAAAAAATTACGTGCAAATTACATTATTAAGAAAAAATGCATTCCAATTGTCATCTTGTATTCTAATAACTAATAAGAGAGCTATGCGTAAAAAAAGAAAAAAAAAAAAGAAGAGAGAAAACTAATTAGAGGACTTGTCTGTGTCAATATGTGTGTGAGAGAGAGAGTGTGAAGCGGGGAGTAATACTTAACTTAAGGCTCTACTATTCCGATTTACAGTGACAGACCTTGTTTGCAAAAGTCTATGGATTCTGCCTTTGCTTGAATGTCAGCTAACCAATGCAAAAGGAGAGTGCATTTATGCTATAAAATGTACCTTGAAACTTGTCAAATCAACTGAACTGTATCCAAATAGCCACCTCAATTGTTAAACCTTGCTGCAGCATTGGTTACTCATGCTTACAAAGATGGTAACAGGTTTAGTAATTTATAAATCAATAATACCCAACATTAATTCACCTTTTCTTAACCACAAAACCAAACATTGTGGTAGTTTCATTATGGGTTGCTGTGATTATAAAAACCATTAGATATATTTAGATTCCAAGTGGTAAGCTATAATGGTATATAATGCTCTAATTGTAACAAACATAAGATTTACTCATTAAAAATTATTTATTGCACAAATCACAATGTAATTTGTGCCTTAAACGTAGGAAAACACACAAAAAATAAATAAATAGGAACATATGCAAAAAAAAAAAAAAATAGTATCAACAGGTAATGCATTATATACCTTTTGATGTTTGTACTTTGTAGTGTTAAACTCTTGTGTCTTTATCTACATCTTTTCATGGTTTGTGAATTATGTGACCGTATAGTTTATTTTGTCTTCATTATGTAGTTGTAGAAGCTCCTTAACTATTTTGTGCATCTTTAGGTGACAGAGTATTGTATTAGAAAGAAACTCTCTTGATTGGAATGAGGGTCAGAATTTGGGAGTATCCTTTTGATTTTTGTAAGGAAAAATTGAATATACAACCCATTAAACCTCACAACTAACCAGGTTTTGGAGAAGTGGAATGATTGTTTCTCTCTTCCAATCAGAGCAACAATATCCAGTCTCAACCACTCAAAATTGTTTCTTTTTCACTCATTTGACAAATTAACCGATGTTATGGGCCAATAAGCTTGAAAACTTTTGTGCTTTAACACTGAAGTTCTCATGACGAAGTCCCATATATTTAGATGAGATAGTAATCATTCCAGATCCTGTTAACATTTCAAGCCAACAGTTCTCATACCTTTGTTGACGTTTTGGTTAAAATCAAGTTGATATATCTATCTTTATTCGTTTAACATCTGATACAGTAACTTTTCCATTTTTCACCACATTCCACAAGCTTTGAACTTTGAGATAAGTTATCATTTTTGGAGCCAACAAATGGTAATGTTCACCTGCAAATATAGGAGGTGGAGGTAAAGAATTACTGTTAGAAGTCATTTTGTGTTTAAAGGTTTTTTATGTGAATTTTTTTAGTGGTTTTCATTCTGTTTTTAGGTTTTTCTCTCTCTCACAAACTTTGATTTTTACTCTCTCTTAAACCTTTAAAGATCATGAAAGCTCTTGATATCATGTTAAAAATGAAATAGAACATAAAAGAGGTAGAAGAAAGAAGCAAAACTGATCACTTGTATATTCAAATTTGTATTCAAATTTTATCCACTTCTAAAGTGTTGCAACAAAAGCTTAAATAGAAAAGCTATAAAGCTTCTCATTGGACACAAACAAAAAATTATGACTAAACTAAAAGTAGTTCACACCTACAACTAGTTTTTTCTTAACAAAAACAAATTTTAACCAAAATTACAAACAAAACAGAAAAAATTATAGAAACATTAAATATTTTAATATGATAACAAAAAAATCTCAATTGCCATTAGTAAATTGCTAGTTTCCTAAATGTAGAAGTTTTAGGCTCAAATTATTTATAAGTTGATCATGTAAATATTTTCCAAACTAAGTTACAAAAATTGTATTCTAAATTGATCTAAAGCATGAGTACTTCTAAAATCATGTTGTACATGTACTTGATATGTATCCATAAAATAAGATAATTTTTGGGTACGTATCATGTCTTTATCCAAGTCTACTTATTGTGCGAAAAATTAGAACATATATTCATTCTATAAAAAGAAATAGGCTCAATCTAAAAAGAAAACTAAGATTTTATTTTTATGCATACAATTTTTTGTCACCTTTTTAAAAAAAGAAAGAGTTATAATGAGAGTAAGTGCAAAATGTAAAATATTAATAAAAATAAATATGATTCACTTAATGAACTTAACATTCTCTAAACTTCTATTCTTTCTTTTGATGAAGCAACTATAGAGACAATATCATAATGTAATATCGTAGTCATATTTTGGTGTTAGAATATTTATTAATAAACATTTACATATTATAATTTTTATTATTAGATACTTTATCATGTTAGAATTTAATTTCCCTTCATACTATATATTATGTTTATTTGTGTTTTTTTTATCATTTATAAAATTTAGTCATATTTATATTAAAATTTATTTTCATATATGTACATTTTTTAAAAAAAATTGTAAAACATACCCGTACCCTAGACTTTTAGAAAATGCCATATCCCGCACCCATACTCGTATCTGAAACCGGTACCGATACCATACTCGTATGCATGCAACATAGTAGACTGTATTCTTCCTATCCGACACTTTAATTAGCTGCTCTTAATTAATTTTGTTACTTATTCCACTTAGTTTTAGTGATATTTGATTTTAAATTGAGATTTGGTTGAAGTCATATGGACGGGGTACGTTGGTATAGTCCAAATTATACAGTTTACAGATTTGGTCTTGTTTTGTGATTGAATCGTGACAATGTCACCTCTGGACTTTAAAAAAATTACCACATTTGTGAACCAAATCTAGTCTGGCTGGCGAGCACAAACTTTAAGATGATTTTGTTAACTACCTCCACACACACACACACATATAAACACATAAGAATGCCCTATGATATCTATAAGAAATATTTAAAATATTTCGCAAGAAATAAGAGTCAATTTTTCTCCAGAAAAAGGCTGTATGCCCAACAATTGGTCAATTCTCGACCTTTGTTTGCAATTTCTTGGGTATGAAAATTAACTTTAAGGGTATATGATAAGGCATCGCTGATAAGTGATAACTTCTTATACCTGTAAACCATTTGAAGGTACCCACTTGACAACATGCACAACTGACACTTGAATATATATACAAAATACTTGATAATAGCAAAAGGTAAATATATATATATATAGTACATTTGATCATTCCCTTTAAATTTCAAAGCACAAATTAATTCCTCTTCACTAAATGTCATAGAAACAGTAGCATATGTCCTTCTACTATCAGCTTTACATATGATGTGAGACATGGCAATTTGCTTTCCCACAAAATTTTGAAGTATGTCCAACACTCTTCCCTTCCCCTACTGTTCCCATTTCTGACATAAACAACTTCATGTTCCATTGTCATATTTTTTATATTATTTATCCCTTACCATCATTATTACCCTGTCAGCAAGATCACTTTATGATATGGTTTGACCGAACAAAAAGAACTGACGGCTTAGTTAATGACGGCCTGAGATTTAGTTTAGTCTCAAACCACAGGAGAGCATGGATGCAATGGTTTTAGTTGCTGCTGATACCAATTTCTTCAATGATGAGTCAATCACCCAAAAACAAGATAAAGGCATATCTATATTCAGGGAACGGTCCTATTTAATTTCCCTTAAGAAAAGCATGAGATGTGTTGTCCTCCCAGATCAGCATGTAGGCATATGTCCACTCAGCTTGTCTAATTAATTGCCTACCCTTGAAGTGTGTACACACTATACCAGTCCCAGGTTGAACTTTCTACACCATTTCTTTACTTTTTCTTAACTAATCACAAGAGAATTTGGAGAAGAATGGCATCAGAAAGTTCAAACGCCAACTCATAAAGCCTAGGTGACACATCTCACATAGGCTAGTAAAAGTATTGCAACTAATCGGTGTCGGTGTATTTCATCATTGACTTTTCCAATTTAATAGTGCAGTTTTCCAATGGTTTGTGTGACAACATGTCTATATGCTATCAGCAAGAATGCTTTTATTTCCTTAATTCGATAAATCACCTTAGAACCTTGCTCCTGAAGATATATATAAACCTTTCTCTAAGCCTCTTAAAATTAATCTTTCAAGAATTTTTAAAAATTTGAAAAAAGTTGACTTGAATCTTTCTGTACTACTTTTTTCTAAAAGCAGCCAAACAATCCATGACATCAAAATATTATCTTGAGTAACTTTCCTTCAAGTTGCATTGCAGTGGCTTTATATCAATCATGGTAATGTTTGATGATCTAAGGTTGAGTCATCCCACCTAATGGTTAAGATTCATTTCTTAGTTTTCATCCCTTTAAATATCTCGTAGGAATACAAGGGACCCAACAACCAAGTGAGCATAACTTCCTTTGCAATCATTTAGCTCTACCTGTTCCTCTTCAGCAGCTGCTGCCAGCCCCTTTGATAAAACAGAAATCTTGTTCGTCAATCATCAAACATGCAGACTTCACTTCATCATAATCTACTCGTTGGAACTCCAATTATCTCAGCTACATATGATCAGCTTCAGAAATCAGTTAACAGATATTTACCCGGTCCTGCCACTCAATGCCAATATTCAACCACAACATCAAAGCAAAGTAAAATTTTCTTTTACTTTACAGAAACATCTAACTTTGTTAAGACGTATTTATATATACCTGAAATTGTTTGGCTTGGTGAACCGATCTAATTCTATTTATATTACTCTGAAATTGCAGTGCGACTGAGGACAAATTTATCGGAAACTGTTAAGAGAAAGTTAAGCCAAGGGACTCGCTTTCTTCGAGTGGGTGGAATGGAAAAAATGTTTAAGCAATTTTTCAGTGTGCAGGAAGAAGAGAGGCTGTTGAAAGCTTCCCAGTGTTATCTGTCCACCACATCCGGTCCTCTAGCAGGTTTCCTATTTATCTCTACTGACAAGGTTGCCTTCTGCAGTGAGAGATCAATGAAAGTCTATACTCGGAAAGGCCATATGTTGAAGATCCGTTATAAGGTCAGTCATGAAGTAACAATATATACATAGGCCAAATTTGAATAAACCTAAGAAGTCCTTATTGGAGAAGAAGATAAGAAAGTAAAATAAATCAACCTGCTCTCATAAGTTGAAATCAACTTTTTCACTTCAACTTTTTTTTTTTTTTAACAACTTTTTTTTTTTTTTTAAATTCTTGTATCTTACTTCTTCCAAGATGAATTGCATAATCTTACAGAAGTTTTATTTGTTTTACCTCCTATTTTCTTTTCCATTTAAGTGTTCATGGAGAATTTTATCCTAGCCTACCTTCATATTTTTCAGTTTCTCTTGATCCAAGATATGTTAATGTTCTGAAGTATATTTGGTCATGTGCAGGTTGTCATTCCACTGAAGAAGATCAAGTGTGTGAACCAAAGTGAAAATATTCATAAGTCAACACAGAAGTACATAGAGATTGTCACGGAAGACAACTTTGATTTCTGGTTTATGGGAGTCTTTAAATGTCAGAAAATTTTCAAATATCTTGAGCAGGCAATTTCTCAGGCATAGCTGAGTAGCAAAATCCACTCGATGATTCATGTTATCAGAACAAACACAGAAAAACAAAGGACCATCAGAAACAAACTAAAATTTGACAGCCGTCATTGAAGATGTTGAGCTTTGTCATTGATAAAAGGAATTTCACTTCATTGTATGTATCCATCCTGCTGGACATCACATTTGACCTGTCATATTAGCAAACGGATGTGGTTCATATCAGCTGAGTTGCAGACTTGGCTGCCAGAAAATGACATTGTGAATGCAAGAATGCAAAGGTTCATCATTTGGAACAGAATCCAAGCTATATGTATTCTGTGGCTGACTAGCTGCCAGTGCTAAGGACCAGACTGTTTTTTAGGAAGTGACGGGCTGTGTTAGAGCTCCATGAAAATGAAAAATACTGTAGGGGAATTTTGAGAGAATGATATATAGAAAAGGAGGGAACAATTAGCTGCCCAAATGTACAAGTTTGAGGGTCAATTCCTCACTGATTTATAATGTAATTGTTTTTAGCACCTGAGTTTGTAATTCGGTTTGTATTTATACCAGCTAACTTTTTATAGTCAAATTTGTGTATAATTATGTAAATGCAAGTCTATTTTACTTAAGTAGTTTAGTTGATTAGCCTGAACTGATATTAGTCTCACTGGATTCATCTCTTAAATTAGAATTTCTCTAATTGTGGGACTGTATCTGAAAATGGATAAGTTTATATTGTCCAAACGATACAGATAGCGTCTTGTTGTGACTGAATCGTGGCAATACAACGCCTGGACTTTTTCCCAATTGCATCAACTTCCTTTAGTGGATTTGGTGGAAAGACAATCAGAAATGGCCAAATATAGCTTCGTACGTGAGACTACTACAAAAGATACAAGTCCCACATTATTTGGTTATACTTATTTTCAGATGTGTTTTTTTTTTATGGCATATTTTCACATGTTTTAAATATCAATCTTTATTTACTACTGGTTGAAGCTTGGGCTTATGTGCATGAAATTATCTTTAATGGCTTTGGTACAACACAAATATCAAAACAATGATAAAAGATTGTATGAAGATTTTTTATTTAATTTCTACTATTGTGTATGATATTTTGTTATTTTATAATATTAATTTGTTTCAATATATAAGAAATAAATATGTAATTTAATAATATCAATAAAATAATTAATTTATTTTAATTAATAATATCATAAATATTAAGTTTTATTTTAAAAATATTTATAGTAATAATTGATTTAAACAGTAGTTAAATAATAATAACACTCCTTATAATCTAAAAAATAATTTTTCAATCAACGAGTATAAATTATATTGTCAATAATTTAATAAATATATTGAATTTCATAAAAAAAATAAATGATATTTCATTAATATACTTCATAATAAATTAGAGATATTAAAAAATTTATAATTAATATATTTAAAAGTAATTATATATTTTTTATAATTAAAAAAATATCATTTATTTCTTATATATAAAACTGAAAGTAATACATTATGACTTATTTTTTTATTTTAAACTAAAATTATTTTTAACCTTCTTATTTCATTCAATTCATAATTTTAGTTTCTCTATAAATAAAAATAGACATAAAGTTCTTTTATTTTTTAAAATTTAAATTTTTTATAAACATTCAATTTCAAGATGTTAATCATTAATAAAAAATGTTAACAGTTAAATCACAACCTATAATATTTAATTTTTAATTTGATTAGTATAGCATTTAATTTAATAAGAATTTAATTAAAAATTATTATTTATTTTAAAAACTCCTTAAGTTACCTAAAAATTTATAAAAAAATTAAATATTATAATATTATATTAGTGATTTAATAGTTACCATTTCTTATACTAACCCTCAACATTCTAAAAATTTATGATTAAACTAAACTCTTTGATTTTGAAAAATAAAAAGATAAAATGTCACTATTTTTTTATAAGAGAGATCAAAATTATGGATTGAGTAAAATATTATATTTTAATTTATAATGTTTAAAATATTTTATTAATTTGTTATACAAAATTTAATTTATTTTAATAATTTTAATTTTATATTTTAAAAACAGAATGGCTATGGACTAGTCTATTTCACCTATGACTCGTTAAGGGTTGTAATGAGTTATGAAAATTTGAGTCCTCCAGAAAAATAATTAGGCTTGACCCAATACAAAAATATATTGATAAGAGAGGAGTTAATATAGGTGGGTTGAACTAACTCGAATTGTCAGTTATACTGAAACTTTCTGTACTGTAGTCGTGGGGCCAATGCTTATAAATAGGTTTTGCATCCTCAAATTCAACTCCACTAACATTCCTCTAAAATACAATAAGCCTTTCATACATTATTTAACAACTGTGAGATATTGTCAATTTAATTTTTAAATATAATAAAATAATAAAAATTTATTAAAAGTATAATTTATTATTTATGTTAATCTAAAATTCAAAATATTATACGATTTAAATGATAATATTAACTTTCTTTTAAATATTAAAATAATAATAATTAAGTTTAATGACTAAAATAATTATATAAGAACTTTCATTTATTTTTAATTTTAAAGACTAAATTAACCACTCTTGATATTTTTAAAAGCAGAATTGATCATTTATCCATTAAATTAACCTATTTTCATTCTTCTAAAAACTCACTCATATTTTTCAAAACTATTATCATTCATAGTTTTTAAGACAAGTCCATGGTTTGTTTGAAAATTACGCATAACAATTGATTGATAGTTAGCCTTTAAATTTACCCAAACCACTTTTTATAACAAATATCAAATATACATTTTTCTTTGAGGCTCATGAATAATTATCCTAAGAATTTCATTTCATGTATAAAATAAATGTTCTAGGATGCCATTTTTGTGAACTAAAACTAGTGTAGTAAGCATACTTTCAAAACTCAAACACAGGCTGAAGAAAAAACTTCTACTATACATCAGCTTTACAAATGAGACATGGCAATTTGCATTTTCAGAAAGCTTTGAAGTAAGTGGAACACTCTTCTCTTCCCCTACTGCTCCCAGCATATGGCTTTCATAGCCAACCTGTGGCCGCAGTTTTTTCTTTCCATTATTTATCCCATACCATCTTCATAGCCCTGTCAACAAGCTTTAGTTTAGTCTCAAACCATATGAGAGCATGAATACAATGAATTTAGTTGTTGCTGATATCAATTTCTTCAATGATGAGTCAATCACTCGAAAACAAGATAAAGGCATATCTATATTCAGGGAATGGTCCCCTTTCATTTCTCATTAGAAAAGCAAGAGATTATGTTGTCTACCACATCAGCATGTAGGCACATGTCCTGTCAGCTTGCCTAATGCCTACTCTTTAAGAGTGTACATATCTTGACACACCATGTGCGAGTCCCAACTTGAACTTTCACAAAGTCTTAACAATGTTCTAGCATTGAACTTTCATAAATTTAATATTCTCATTCAATCTTCAACAGTGTTAGAAAGCGAAAAATCATATTTTTTTGTTCAGCAGTCTGTTAATTGCGAATAGGTCGTATATATTAGATAATCACATGGGATAAACTTCACAATTTCTTTACTTTTTCCTACCTTATCACAAGAGAATTTGGAGAAGTCTGGCATCAGAAAGTTCAAATGCCAACTCATAGAGCCTTGGTGACTCATCCTCACATAAGCTGATAACTAGTTGGTGTATTTCGTCACTTACTTTTTCCGGTTTAATTTCCTTACCCATTTCCAAAACAGGCAGTTCTCCAATGGTTTGTGTGATAACGTGGCAATATGCTGTCAGCAAGAATGCTTTTATTTCCTTACTTCAATCAATCACATTAAACCTTGCTCCTGTAAATATAAACCTTTCTCTAAGCCTCTTAAAATAATCATTCAAGGATTTTTTTTAAAAATTTTGAAAGAGTTTACTTAAATCGTTATGTAGCATTTTTATCTAAAAGCAGCCAAACAATATCCGGAATAACTATCCTTCAAGGTGTCATGCAGTGCCTTTATAGTAGTCATGGTCATGGTTGGTGATCTAAGGTCGAGTCATCCCACCAAAGGGTCAAGATTCACTTCCTAGTTTCATCCCTTTAAATAGCTCTTAGGAATACAAGGGACTCATCAACCCAAGTGAGCATAACTTCCTCGGCAATCTATTAACTCTATCTGTTCCTCTTCAGCAGCTGTTGTCGGTCCCTTTGATAAAACAGAAATCTTGTTCGTTAATCATCAAACATGCAGATCTCACTTCTTCATAATCTAGTTGTTGGAACTCCAGTCATCTCAGCAACATATGATCAACTTCAAAAGTCAGTTAAGAAATACTTACCTGGTCCTGCCACTCATTGTCAATATTCAACCACAACATCAAAGCAAAGTAAAATTTTCTTTTCCTTTAAAGATACACATCTAATTACTTTGTTATATATATATATATAAGACCTGAAATTGTTTAGCTTGGTGAATGGATCTAACTCTATTTGTATTACTCTGAAATTCCAGTGCAACTAAAGACAAATATATCAGAAACCGTTAAGAGAAAGATAAGCTTAGGGGCTCGCATTCTTCGAGTGGGTGGAGTGGAAAAAATGTTTAAGCAATTTTTTAGTGTGGGAGAAGGAGAGAGGCTGTTGAAAATTTCCCAGTGTTATCTGTCAACCACATCCGGTCCACTAGCAGGTTTCCTCTTCATCTCCACTGACAAGGTTGCCTTCTGCAGTGAGAGATCGATGAAAGTCTATACTCGGAAAGGCCATACGTTGAGGATCCGTTACAAGGTCAGTCATGAAGTAATATATATACAAAGGCCAAATTTGGATGAACGTAACAAGTACTCAGAGGAGAAGATAAGAAAGTAAAAATAAATTAATGCATTTCAACCTTTTTTAAAATTCTTTTATCTAACTTCTTCAAAGATGAAATACATAAGATGATTTTAACTTAAAGAAGTATTATTCATTTTTACCTCCTATTTTCTACTCCTTTGAGTGTTTTTGGAGAACTTTATCCTAGCCTGTATTCATATTTCTTAGTTTCTCTTTATCCAAGACTTGTTGAAGTTCTGAAGTATATATATATATATGGGCATGTGCAGGTTGTCATTCCACTGCACAAGATCAAGTGTGTGAACCAAAGTGAAAATGTTCAAAAGCCAACACAGAAGTACATAGAGATTGTCACCGAAGACAACTTTGATTTCTGGTTTATGGGTGACTTAAAATATCACAAAACCATCAAATATCTTGAGCAGGCAATTTCTCAGGCTTAGCTGTGTAGCAAAATCCACCGTCCAAACTTGAAGATCCATGTTGTCAGGACAAACACAAACATTCAAACGACTAAAACTGGGCTGCTATCATATTGAAGATGTTGATATTTGTCCATGATAAAAGGGATTTCAGTTCGTTGCACATATCCATCCTTCTGGACATGACTATTGACCTGTGGTAGTAGAGAACGGATGTGGTTCATATCAGAAGAGTTGGCTGCCAGAAAATCGCATTGTGAATGCAAGGGTTCATCATTTATTGCAGAATCCAAGCTATATGTGATCTGTGGCCTCTGCTGGCAGTGCTAAGGACTGCTTTTGAGGATGGGACAGATTTCTGTTAGAGCTCTACAAGGGGAGATTATTGTAGGAGACACGATTGAAGGAAAAATACTGGGAACAATACTGTTAGCTACCCCAATGTACATGTTTGAGGATGAATTACACTTTGAAGTATAATGTAGTTATGTTTTCAGTACCAGACTTGTAATTCAGTTTGTATTTATACCACTTAACTTTTAGTCAAATTTGTTTGTAATTATGTAAATTAGTTTAATTAGTTAGCAGGAAGTTGATGGTCTCACTGGATCCATCTTATAAATTAGGATTGCTCTAATTGTGGGACTGCATGAGAAAACTGATATGTTTGTATTGTTCATGATACGTACGGATAGGGTCTTGTTTTGTGACTGAATTGTGGCAATATAGCGCCCGGACTTTCTTTCACAATTTCATCACCTTTCCTTGTTTGGAATGGATGGGGAATAACAATCAGAAATAATAATAACCATATCTTCCAACTGTAGTGTGTATGAGAGTATTACAAAAGGTTTAGTCCGACATCATTCTGTTATACTTACTTTCCAAGTGTTAATTTATATATCTACCTTTGTCCAATTTCTTCACATACTAAATAGATTTAAAAACACTTGACTTGGCTTGGCTTGTTTGTGTGCATGAATTCATTTATTTGAAGTATCTTTTATGAAATTTTTATTTTATTTCTTTAATTATTTTTAGACATTTAATTCAATTTTGAATTTGAACTTATTTTTTCTGTTATTGTTTTTCCAGCTCATTTTTCTCTTTTCTTGTTTAAAACTCTACAATTTTAGAACTCTCATTTTTTGTTTTTGCTAGTTCTGAAATCTCAGTTATAAAAAAAGAACTGTTGTGCGAATAAGTCTTAAGCCTTGTGACAGGAATGTCTATTAATAATGACTTTGTTAACTTCATATTAAAACTTTCTATTAAAAAATATTCAAAATGTATGATTGTAAATCAATCGCTATTTCACAGATGACAAAAAGGTGACACTTCATGCAACAAGAATGGCAGAAGGATGTGATAACGACTCCATCTATTTACACACACATAACAACGCCTTATCTATATAAATAGAAAGATTTTGCAAAAAAAAAATCCTTAATCTTATAATTCACTTTCTTATTTCAGAATATTTCAATAACTGCACACAAGAAATATTACATTTATGCAGTCTTTTGTAAATCATTTAGTCGAGTCAATTTTTCGTAAAGCAGAAGTTATATATACTGGTATATGACCATCCAGCTCTTGTGCAATTTGTTGGGTATTGGGTATAAAAGTTTACTTTATGGGTAGATGATAAGGTATCACTGCTAACTTCCTGTAGCTGTAAACCAATTGTATGTACCCACTTCACAACATGCACAACTCAAACATGAATATATATTTGTATGTACTTTAATATATGTGAAATGCAAAGTTACTGGCTAGCCCCTCTTAAATATAATTATTTTAACTAATTTATATTTTTTAAGAAAATTTATTAATTTAATTAATAGAATTAAATTTATTAATTATTTATATTCCTTTCATTTTATTATATTTACCTTTTAAGTTTTTAAATTAAAACTAAAAACTATAATAAGTTTTTTATCCTAATAAAATAATTATAAATTTTT
>JAMLFT010007444.1:0-14801 GCA_026544285.1 Pachyrhizus erosus | reverse complement strand
AAATAGTGAAAGAAATTTTTTTAACTTAAATTTATTTTTTTAAATATAATTTAATTATATTAAAAATAGGACGTGACATTAAATAATACAAAATTATTTTCCTTTCATTTTCCTTCTCAAACAAAATATGTAATTAGAATTTTTTTTTTTCCTTTCCCTCTTATCCCTTCCTTCCATTATTTTTTTTTTTCCTTTTCACTCCATTAAATCAAATAAACTCTTAAACTTTATACAATTTTTTTTATTTATGTTTAAAATTATAGAAACCAACAACAAAATATTAGGTTCCACTAAAGCTAAATTTAAAGTTTTCAAATTCAAATTTTTTGGATAAAAAAATATGATAACGATGAAGCTAAAATATTTTTTTCTCCGTGACATTTTTTATTTTTCATTTTAATATTTTATATTTTAAAATTTTTAATTACATCATTTATATTTTTAAAGGGACTTATTTTAATTTTTTTTGTCAGATTTAAAATTAAAACGTGTTTCTTTAAATACTTAAAAATATGATAAAAAAAATTAAAGTTATTTTGGAATGCCTTTTACTTTTAAGTTTTTAAATGCTTAAAAATTAAAATCAACTTTTAGTTTGTAATTCCAATTTTTTTATTTTTAATTTTAAAAACGTGAATATCAAGCTTTTCTTTTCTTTTTCTTTAAATCACTAAAAAGTGTTAAGTTTTTAACATGATACTATAATGATAAGATTTAGAGTGAGATTACAAAAATAAAGTTTTTTTTATTTCTAATTTAAAAAACTTGTTATTAAGTTTTATGACCACTCTTGGACCATGATCAACATACAAATTATATTTTCTTTAGTTTGACCGATTTGAGAGTAATAATACATTAAGACACAAATAAAGACAAACAAAAAGAATTATCCAAAATTTGTCATGATCTTTCTTAAAAACATGAGAATCACATATTGATTCATTCATGAAACCATACAAATTCTATATATATAAATCCAACAATTAAGTGTTTGGACTTCACATACCTAGGTCCTTGACATAAATATGTCAAAAATGCTTTAACTAAAAATCATGTAGATCATACATAATTATTGAGAATTTCTCAAAACCTCATAATTACATAACTGTCATGTCCATATGGTGAAATCACCTACAACTTAAAATAAAGAATTTTTTTTTTCTATCACTATCTCTATAATTGCATTATATTAAAGTCACGAAAATATTTTTCATCGTATGTAATGCAGGCTACCAAAAAGATGAACAAATTCTTAGATAGATTAACAAATCCCAAAAAGTGCGCTACTCAATCACTTGCAAGTCTATGAAGAAAAGAAAAGAATAGAGTAAGTCACAAAGACTTAGTGAGAGCATAATAAACAAAATGAATAAGAAGAAGAAAACAAGCATAAAACGAGTTTTTACATTAAAAAAAAAAGAACATAAATGACAATGACTAAGAATGAAATACAACACAACTAACTTTTACAAACTAATATTTACTCCTTGAGAACTCATCAAAAGTATAATTAAAATCATAATAAAGAATTACAAATTTCTATAAACTTTCAATCTACTATATGCACATAGGTCACATTATCTCTTTCTCATGGCAAATGATAATTATAAGACTACGAACACTTAGCTCATAGGTTACATTATCTCTTCATTGCAACGAATAATATAGGGACTACGAATACTCAATCCATAAGTTACATTTTCTTTTCATTGCAACAATTTTTTTTTATAGGAATTATGGATACTTATCTCATAGGCCACATTTTCTCTTTATTGCATCAAACGGGGTTCAATCACAAAACCCACAATGAGAAACCAGTTTCATATATAAGACAAATTATCAAAACTACCAAGAAAAAATGAAAACATATAAATTCTAAAAGTATCAAAACAATTACATGTTAAACTTTATTTTCAAATGCTCATAGGAATATTTACTTGCTTCTCCTAGAATAGCAAAATAAAAATGTCGCTAAGTAGATTAGCCACTCATAACTAAAGGAAACCAAGTTAATTTCTTTCAATGTTGTTGGGTGGAGCAACCAAGATATTTTTCAAGGAATCTAAGCATTAAGAATAATAAATAAAAAGATTAAACAAAAATCCCTAATTTATAACGTTTTAGGTTATGATGAAAGCATAATCCTAATATTTAAATTTCCAACACCCCTACACAAAATCCATTACTAATCTATGTCATAAAAATAATCATCTAACTTTATAGATTATGCTTTACCTTGAAGAACTTCAAATGGAGATTTTTAAGGAATGAGTATTATTTCTCTCAACTCAAATCACCTTTCACATTCTTGTATGCTTCATGGGTGTAAGGAAGTGTTAAGTTTTGAATAATGAAGGAAAAAGTGGGGGAAATGAAAGGAGGGAAAGATGAAGTTGGAGTGGAAATGAGGGGGAGATGGTTTATCTAAAAAAACAAGACAAATGTAGTGAAGTGAGAGGAAAAAATGTTCTTGAGTTTTTAATAATAAAATAGGGATAATATATTGATTTTGCATTTTTTTTTCTTGTTAATGAAATAGTACGATTCATTAAGCTTATATTTTTGTCTTTAAAAATTCACTAAAAATAGTTCATATTTTTCACAAAGACAAATATGATAGGATTAAAGGTAAGAGTAGAACAACAAAAAAATGAAAATGAAATTTTCTTACGAGTTTTTATGTTCTAAGCCCAAATTGAGCAATAATAAAATTATGATAAAATGCTCAGATTTAATTTATGCTTAAAATTTGAAGTCTTTTAAAATTAGAACCAAGCTCAATTCATACAAGTTTTTTTGTGGATTAAGCTTAGAATAGGCCATGATAGAATAGAGCTAAAAAGGCTCAAACTTAATTCACATTCAAAATTTATAATCTAAACCCTACATTTTATTGGACAAATTTAGGTTTAGTTGATTACTAGCCTTACGTGGATCTTTACAAAACTCTAAGTTTAATTTGAGCTTCAAAAATGAGGCTCAAGCTTAGTGAAAGTCTAATTTGTACAAATTATTTTTTTATGTTAAGCTCATAAAAAAATAAAATCGCTCAAATTTGATGTAATCAAAATCTAAAGCTTGAGGTCAATGTTTCATTAAGCAAGTTTAGGTTGCACTAGAAAGGCTAATTTGAGCATTTAAAATGTGGCTAATCTTGATTTTTATGAGCTTTTGTAGGTTAAGCTCAAATAAGAACATCATTGAATTAGGTTTACAATAGGCTAGGTTAAATTTTAACTCATAGGCATGTTCAGGTTAATTGCTCCAAACTATTTTGTCACCTCTGGTAAAGATTGAATGAGAGGTGAAGATTAAGTGAAAGGTGTGAAAGGATGGAGAAAAGTATTGCATGAGAAAAGACAACTTCTAAAACTTAAAATCAAAACTAGAATTATTATTTTTTGTTTCTAAAAGTGAATTAAATAATTTTAAAAGTTATTTTAAAATCATTTCAATCTCATTGTAACCAAACAAGTTTTTTTTTTTTAATTTAGGTTGGAAAACAAAAAAAGGAAGCTTTCAATCATCTCAAATGGATCCTTAGGTTTTATAGTATTATTTTTCTACAATAAAACATAACATATGTATATCATTTAGATTTTTATTTTAAAAATTTTTGAAACAAAAACAAAAGGATGACATAGCTATACAACAATGGACATGCTATTTTTTTAGTTTAATAATAAATCTACAAATGCTTGATAAACTCTATATAAATTTTACACTTAAAAATCTTTATCAATTCTCAAAACACAATGAATGGAAAATTTTTAAATTTATCACTTAGAACCTTTTTTTTTTATATTTTACTTAGTTTAAATGTAAACTAACTTGAATTAAATTTATTTGTTAAAGAATAAAATTCTTCTTAATGTCACTTTTTTCAATTACCAATTTCAAATTTGATATTTTTGTTGTTCTATTATGGTAATAATAAAGTTAGAACTTAAAATCTCATGCAAACTACTTAATTATTTCATTGCTAGTAAATCTTAGTAAATTTGATATATAATTTAAAGAAAATTAAATTTTTTTAATATTTTTTAGCGAATGAAAAGAGATAAAATACAAGAAGTTCACAAGAAGTCATTTATCCTACTATTACTTTTATTCAAACACGTTTAATTGTAAAATTTTGAAAGGAACTAGTGCATTAATGTGAATTTAATCACACCTAAAATTTCTTAATATTTGAATCATTGAATGTTATCATTGTAGAATCAATTTTTTTTTTTTTGAAGAAATGAAAAGTTAACTTTTTAGCATAAACCATATTTCTTTTTATGAAAGACAATTATTCTTGAGTTAAATAGAATCATTATAAATGGTAAAAAAGTTTAAATATTTAAGCTAATCACATACTATAAGTTAAATCAAGATCATTAATTAATTTAAAACAATATTGTACCAATTGATCTTCATATTTGATAGTAAACTATTAATATTGAATGTTAATATATTATATCATTACAATTATTTTTTATATTATCATCCAATATTAAATTAATATCTCATTTATTATATTTAAATTTCTTAAAAATTAAATAAAATATTAAACCTATTAAACGACATAGTAATTAATCAGTAATTATGATGATATAACTTTGCACTTAAAAAAATTACACTTGTTTACATTTATATATATATACTTTTACTCAATCATAAATATGTGTTCAAAAAGTTTATTTCCCCATTTCTAATGACTTGTCAAACTCACAAATCCGTTGAGATCATAGAATTAGAATTAAAATTAAATAATTTTTATATTTCTATAAATATTTTAAAATTTAATTTGACTCTTCAGAATTTTTTTCTTAGGTTAAAATCCTTAATATTTTAAAAATGATTGTTTTCAATCCTTATCATTACGTGATTTTTTTTTTTTAAGTGCAGAATTGGCTAATAACAACTCAACTCTATATATTACATGTATTTTAGTTGTTGCCTAATATATTTTGATTCATGTAAATCTTAAAATTTGGATTCAATCCTTATAAATATTTTGGTCTGATTTTGGGTTATTATTCTTTTAAAGTAAATGATTTTGGTTCTCGTTGTAACTTGTAAGTGACTTTTATTAATGCTGTGTTGGTTAATTGTAATCCAAATAACTAATAATTAAGAGATAGTGGTAATAAATAGGATAGTACAATGACTTATATTAGATTACAAATTGCTAACTCAACATTTAGATTTTATTAAAAATATCATTTACATTTTTTAGGATAGAAAAATTTTAGTCAACAATTGAGGTAAAAAGAATTATTCACTTCTTTTTTAAAAAAAGAACTCAAAATAAACACTTTTTTTTATAAAGAATAAAATAAAATTTTAATATATTTAAATAATCTAAAAACATATTTAAACAATAGATAAATTACACTTAAAATGTTGAGTTGAATCACTAATAATCAATTCGACATTTTTTTAAGAAATAACCAATTTAACATTTAAGAAAATTTATTTAACCAAAAAATTGAAATAATTTAATTTAAAAAAAAATAGAAACCTAAGTTTAACAAAAAAAATAGTGTTACGTAAAGAATTATAATTATAAATTGATTTTTAAAGTGAACAAGGGATTGCCAAATATTTGAACACGTAAGCACTCCAATCAATTTTTATTCTATTTTTTTTCTTAAACAAATAATTTATTTCAATTAAGTGACTATATCAATAAAAAATATATTTCATAATTTATCTACTCTTTTTCTAATTGACAAAATTCCAAAATGAATTTAACAGGTATTTCAAATATTTCACTCATTTTAATAACTGATTTAATAAATCTTAACTAGAAGAAATTAACTGAAACCATATCTATAGTCAAGAATCCTAATAATTATTGCTCCACCCACCAATTAAAAAACTTATATATGTAGTAAAGAAAACCATAAGACAACACGTTTCCTTTTTTCAGAAAATAAGTAACTTTAACACCAAATTTATATTACACAATAGAAGACAAACTCTGAATTTCTCATAACAACAGAATAATTATAAGGAATCAAAGATGGAATCTCAATTTCAAATCATAATTCAAAATCAAGCAACAATCATAAAAAAATCAGCATAGAGTTGTAAAGGATTAAGTCTCGATCTTACTTCATTATTACTTGAAGCACGTGTTGATGTAGAAAAACGTAAAGTACTATTAGCATCAGCTGGAGTTAATAAGAAAGTTGCTAAAGTTGTCACATTAAATCTTGTTTAATGGACTAAAGCTGCTAAAGAACTATTAGCACCAGCTGTAGTTGTTTTGATTATTATGATCTTTAAAAGAAGTTGAAATTTTTAGTTTATTCTTGTCATTTTCTAACCACATTTTTTATTTGCTGCTACCATTTCACTACTATATTTTTTCTCCATGTCTTGGATCTTATCATTTAATTCTTTCACCTCATTAGCATGTCCTTTTCAATTTTTGAAATTTCTATATTTCTTTTTAAGAGAGTAAGTCTTGTAGTTCTTCCATGGCAGTGTGCTTTTCGTGGTTTTTCTTTTCCGTACATATTCTAAAAAGCCTCAAAAGAAGACTTACCAAAATTTTCATTCAAGTCTTGAAGCTTTACCCAACATGTTTAAAAAACAATATTAGTTAAGAATTTACATAATTATATTGAAATTGTTGAAGTCTTCAAAAAACGTATAACTACATGATTTGTTTCTATATCCAATTGCTTTCCATTCTTCTTTGATTATTTTCAATGAACATTTCAGCTTGAATAGTAGCTTTTTATCCTATACGTTATACCAACCCAATGATGGTGTGAGCACAATAGTGGAATAAAACAATTTGAATATTAACTTACAATATTAAAAAAAGACAATATCAATCTTTCCCTTATACAAGCAAACCTTATAGGCCCTTTTCGATGTCTCCATTTTTGTTGGGCTATATTTTGGGCACTCTTATGATTGATTTTCTAAATTCATTAATAGAAATTGCATTAACTCAATGTATTAAATAGTATATAATACACAATAATATATATGTCTATCTTCCTTGAATGGCTTCAAGTCTTCAATATTCCATTAACTCCCTAAAGTCTGCTTTTGGTATCTCTTGATGATTTTTCAATTGAACAGCAAGGTTTTATACTTGCTAATAAATGCTCCCTTTTAATCTAGCATTTATATTGCTTACAAGCATAATTTATAATAGCATACACAACTTGTTGTTTTACATTTGTAATGATGTATTTTTACTTCAATAAAAAGAAGAAATATCTAACTCATTAAATTATGCTAACACACACTGAAATGGATAATTTAGTGCATTGACCTAATTCTATATAGGATTTTTGTTTTTTTTCAAAGCCTCCCAATTAGTGTAATTAAGAGAACAAGCCAATACATTTATTCAATTGAGAAATTGAAACATCATAATAAAAGAAATGTACTACATTTATTTTTATTTATAATATTCAATTTTTTAAAGTTATTTAGTTTTTATATATATAACTAAATTAATATTATCTTATACGTTTAATATTTTTAGATTAAAATATTCTTAATTAAATAAAAAAGAAATTGTATTAATATACATTTAAAAGATAGAGAATATTATTAATGATGATAATATTTTTAAAAGAGTATATAAATTTAAGATATATTTATTGATATTAATTAAATTAATCATACTTTTTAATATTAGTAAATTAGGTAATTAAAGTTTATAAATAGAAAAGATAATAATAAATAAGAGGTTAAAAAGAAAGTTAAATGATTAATTCAAAGTGATGTTACTGGAAACCTAAGAAAAAAATGACTTATAAAACCTAAATATGATATAAATGGCAAAATGTTGATGTGGAAAAATGTATATCAATCCAAGTATCCAACAACTAAACTATCAACACCATTTATGATTTAGTAGTTATACATTATAATTAGACAATTTATAAAATAACACTTGCTTTTCAAGAAATCCTTAAATTATAACACCATTTGTTTAAAAAAAAAAAAAACATTCCTGCTATTTGAAATATTAATATGTATTATATTTTAGTTTACATTAAGTTGTATTAAATTGTAAGAGTCTTTGTGTATTTTCTTAACAACTTTTACAGTTTGTTTGGAACGAGTGATACACTACGAAAAAAATTATAGAATGACGATAAGTAGCTTCAAAGATTATATATATATATAAAATTAAGATTATTTAAAGTAAAATATAAAATTTATAAAAAATATTAGTAATAGAAAGTATATAAGATAAATTAAAAAAATCTACGAAAAATTTTAGCTCTAGATAATCAATAGATAAGTATAAAAAATAGATGCAGGAGAATAAAATTTTAGATGAAAGTAGAAAAAAATAATAAAATAAATTGTATATGTGTAAAATTTTTCTTAGATTTTTATAATTAGGCTATTATTTATTTCTAATTAATTAATTAAGATTTTTATAATTAGGCTATTATTTATTTCTAATTAATTAATTAATAGTTTCATTATTTTAATAACTACAATAACAACAAATAATTTCCTAAAATGTTTTAATTTAAATCGAAACACACATAATACTAAAAATCATTTTAGAATAAGTATAATTACTATTTAAAAGATCATTTTCTTATTATTTATTTTCATCATATGCTATTTTTATTATTTTAAATTAACAATATCCGAGTTATTTTTATTTTACTAAGTTTTTATTTTAACAAGACGTTCATATCTTGAATGTTGGTGGTGCAAAATCTGTTGGACTTGACTAGTTAAAAAACTAAACCATGTGCAACTTGGGTGGTGTTGGCTAAAATATAGTGTTTTTTATTTCAAATAATAAATTGAACTAAGTGCACCTTCGGTGATGGTGGTGCAATATCTGTTGCACTTGAGTAGATCAAAAATTAAACTATGGATTCCTTATCTAGTGGTGGTGCAAATTCTAGTGCATTTGATTGAATCGAAAACTAAACCAAGTGCACCATGGGTTGTGTTTGGCCAAAATCTTGTGCACATGATCAAAATCTTGGGACAAACCTCGTGCACTTAACAAGATAAAAACTGAGCCATGCTCATGTTAAGGGGTGCTATGGTAATATCTGGTGCACTTGATCGAATAAAAAATGGAATCATGCACACCTTGAGAGATGTTAGTGTAAAACTTGGTCTACTTGACTAGATCAAAAATTGATATAGGTGCACCATGGGTATCTTGAATTTTGGTGGTTCAAAATCTCGTGCACTTAACTAGAGCAAAATTGGAACCATGTGCACCTTGGGTAGTGGTACATCAAAATCTAGTGCACTTGATTTGATAAAAAGCTGAACCAAGTGCTTTGGGGGTGGTGGTGATGGTGCAAAATTTGGTGCACTTAACTGAATAAAAATTTGAACGATAGATACCTTGTGTGGTGGTGGTACAAAATGTAGTGTACCTGACAAGATCTAAGAGTGAACCAATAGCGCCTTGGGTAGTCCTTGGGAAAAATTTGTTAAATTGGACTCAATAAAAAATTGAACCATGGGCAACTAGTGTGGTGTTGGGGCAAAATCTAGTGCACTTGACCAAATAAAAAACTAAATCAACTGCATCTTAGGTTATGCAATTAGAAAATCTGGTGCACTTGATCGAGTAAAAACTAAACCATGGGCACTTTGGGTGGTGTCATGGCATAACTTGGTGCACCTGACCGTATCAAAAATGGAATCATAGGCACCTTGCGTGCTACTGGTGTTAATTTGGTGCACTTGACAAGATCAAAACTAATCCAAATACACCTTGTGTAGTGTTAATGGAAAATATGGTGCACTTGATAGATAAGAAAACTAAATTATAGGAAGCGTGGGTGATAGTGGTGCAAAATTTGATGTCCTTGATTATAACAACAATTGAATTATGCCCCCTAGGTGGTGTTGGCGCAAATTTAGGTTTAGTTGACCAAATCAAAAATTGAATCATAGGCACCTTGGGTGGTATTGGGAAAAAATTTGGGGCACTTTATTGAATCAAAAACTAAATTTGGTGCACCTTAGGTGGTGTTGGTGTAAGGTTTGGTATGTAACAACCTTCTACTTTTCTTAAATAAATGAAATTTTCTTTAACTCACAAAAACATTTTATTAATTTAATTAAAACTCTAAACCTTTTTTATTTTGGAGGAAAAACTAGATATTTTTAAACCTTAAATGACTAAATGCTAATTCCTTTATATACTAAAGAAACAGTTTAGGTGTTCTCTTTAATTTTCCAAATAATATCCCTATATACATTTTAGAAAATCCCATGCAAATCCTTGATTAACAATGAGGTTAATATTTTCACCATTATTTCACATTGAAAAGCAATTTTTCCATTTATAAATAAAACAGAACACATTGACTTGTAAAAGTAAAATGGTATAAATTTTCAAACTGATATTGAGACAACAAATTATACTCATAGTATCATGACATGCAATAATACAAGCCATGGAAATAATCAAAATAAAGTTTGTTAAAAGAAATAAGTTACATCATATAATATTAAAAAAAAAAGATCTAGATTTTCTAGTCATAGTCTAGTAGCAATGTCGTGCCTATCGTCTTAACTTCATCCTCATATAGTGGATCAAGAAGCCATTGATTGCCCAAGGGTTGAATCAAAAGTTCGAAGGCTAGCCTGTACGTCTCCACCATATAAATTTGAAAAATGGGGGTATAAGGAGTGAGCCTTCCATCCTCTCAAACAAATAAGCACAGAGAAATATACATATATTCACTCACTCTCTCATTCTCTCGTCTTACCGCGACGTTACTATTTATTCATTCCACTAGTTGTGTTTTAGGTGCCTCATTGCCTCTTAATATTCTAACTCCCAAAGGAGTTACACGATACATCATATCATATCCTTATTTGAATTTTGGGTGACGATCGGGAGTATATATCTTGTTTGGTACTCGGATCAAAATACTCTCAATCGAACATGGTAATGCTTCATCTTTTTTGGGGATGCCAAGTCGGTTACGAGAATCCCTCTAACCTTAAAGCGTTAACAACTTGGCACCTCATACTATCCCCAAGAACTCTAAGAGCCTACAGATATTTCTCAAGTACCATACTATGGTCAACCCATGCAATCCTCCAATCTTAATTTTCACACACACAAGGTTTCAATATATCAGTTGTCAGCTACCTCTGTCATCCTTGCGACCAAGTCTCCATCATTGCTACTGTCACAATTTTACGCCATTAGATGAGGCTAAAGCCTTATTGGTCAACATCAGAAGCTCTCTAGCATTCTCTGTGTACATCAGGCTCTTTTCCTTTTTATTATCAATTCCATTAATTGTGCATTTGCACTTGGGAAGCCATTATCCTCTCTTGAGACTCGTCGCCACCATTCACTGTACATTTTTCTATTTATTACAGATATTTCTCAAAGATGACCTATCATATTTCTTTTATTGGAACATACCTCAAACATAACAAATTTTCTCTTTTAGTGACATTGATAAAGCATTCAATTCTATCAATCCTAATTTATAATTATCGTTTAACAGACAATGATAATCAATAGGGGTAAAAAGTACCTATTGTGATGCCCTTTTTCATTTATCTAATTTAATAAGATTTTAATTTTTTGCCAAGCATTTTTTATCTAATCCCTCAGTGACTTTTAGTTAGAACACCTGCAAGGGTCTTCTTCCTCTGAGTTTTCTTTTCCTTCTTCTGGTTGGGGCAAAGCTTGTAGAAGAACTTGGATCTAAAGGGGGATGATAACGTCTAGGAGCTAGTAGAGTATCACGAGGAACTCTAGTATATTTAGGTGGCAACATTTGCATTAGGATGACAAGGATGTTTGTGTGAGAAAATTGACAAGGGGATATGGTACTAAGGGACCTAATGGAAAATCTCACATATCTTGTGAAGGTGTCATCCCCAAACAATGGGTTATGTATCCATCGTCCTCCCAATGGTATACCCATTAGGTGAAATAGAGGATGAAATTCTTTCGCCATCAGTATCTGAAAGGTAGGGGGGTTGTAGGAGTGAGTCATCTATCCTTAAACATACACACAAGTATATCATTTCTAACTATCGTATGCTCTAATCTCACCACATTGTGCCTAATTAGGGTTTCTAATTGTTTAGGTCCCTTCGTAGCCTCCAATACTACTATTTTTGGGAAGCCTTACACGAGCGTGTCAATAAGAATCCAAGTTTGCATTTTGGGTCGATGATCTGGAGTATATATCCTGTGTGGTACTCGGTCTAAGATACTCTCAATCGAATCTTGGTAATTCTTCGCTTTGTTGGGTACACCAAGTCGGTTTCGTGACACCCTCTTTTCTTTGAGCAATTTAGAACTTGGGATTTTATCTAACTCCAAGGACTCACCAAAGCCTATGTACATTCCTTAGGTACCTGTTATGGTTAACTCATGCAATCTCCATTCTTAATTCTCACTTAGTTTTTATGTATCCTTCTCTCCCCACTTGCATTTATCAATTCCTTTTTGGTACTTAATTTGAGCTTAGAGGTAAAATTTATGTGATGACTTTATCCCACATCATTAAATTGATCATCACTTAAGTTTCATTCATCCTCTATCTGAGCAAATTTCTCAAACTATCACATTTTCATATCTCATATTCTATCTTAGGGTTATTTACCCAATTATTGTCTACTTGAGACAGTTGCATAAGTCATAAGAATTTCTCTACTATCAGTAGAGGCAATGATACATATAAACATCATCATATAGCATATAAATAATTATATCACTAATTAAATAAAAATTCCAAACAATATAACAATATTCATAAGTAGAGTAGCAAGAAAAAGGGTAAAATTATCATTTTCATAAAGTTTGTTATATTTCTTTTACTTTTCCTCTAGTTTCTCTCTCCACTTTCTTTCTCCACTTTCTCTTTCCTTTTTCTTTCTCCTTCTTTCTTTCTCTCTTTACTTTCTCTTTCCTTTTTCTTTCTCCTTCTTTCTTTCTCTCTCTACTTTCTCTCACCTCTTTCTTTCTCTCTCTCTCCCTTCTCTCTCATCCTTCCTTCTCTATCTCTTTCTCTCTCATTATCTTTTTCTTTTTTGTTCTTTCTCCACCCCTGTTTATGCTATTGTGACCCCCTCTTCATCTTCTTTCCTCACCCCCTTTTCTACTATTTTCACCCCCTTGTCATCTTCTTTCCTCACCTCACTTTTCTACTATTCTCACCCCCTCGTCATCTTCTTTCCCCACCCCCCTTTTCTACTACTCTCACCCCTTTTGTCCTTCCTCTTCTCACCTTTTGTTTCTACTTCGATTTTCATTAATCTCCACTGTCTTGGTTTATTATTACTTTATTACTTTTTTGTTAGCTTTACTAAGCCTAAACGAAACAAATCATCCAATCAGATCAAAGTTTAGCCATTTTTATAGAGGGAAACATCGACGGTGGCTAGAGGGATTTTTAAATTTTGAATTTGCTTAATTCTTGGTTGGTTTGAATGAGTTAAGGTGCTAAAATGTGATTGACATACTCAAAAACAAATTTGTGAAAGGAAATTGAAGAATAAACGACTCCTCCAGCCTAAAAGTTGAATTTTCAGCAAGAGATTTGTAGATTTCGTCAAAGCTTCGGCGAACCTTCAAAATCAAGATTCCTTTGTCTTTTCTTCTAATTTCTTGGATAGAAACAAAGCTAGGGCTATTTTGAAACTATCTAGATTGAAATAAACGGAAGAAGGCTTATATTCAAAGATAATTTTTAAATTCCTCTTCGTCATTCCTTGTGTTTTCTTCTTCTTACATGCCTCTATAATATAGCATCTCCCAACCTAATTTTTGATTAGTTTAATCCTTAGGGTATGGACGAAGGTTGGTAGGTAGGCTGCAGAGCTCAAGTTTGTAGAATGACGTGAAAAACTCAAGGAGATGAAGCTCCGTCAGTAGCTTCCATTGCAGTCTAAGGCTTTCAAGGGTAAAGAAAATAAAATTTAATGCGTTGACTTGTCACCAAACACTCTAGCTTAGCGATTAACACACTGAGTTCAGAGTGCTAGGTCCCCTCGTCAAGCCTACTTGAGGCACATTTTGATTTTTGTTGTTTAATTTCTCATATTTTACAATTGTTAACATATGTGTATAAAGCATGCCTCTTGTGTACACTGTGAGTGTGCAACTCAATTGACAACAACGACTTTTCTTCCCTTTTTAGGGCTTGGGTTCAAACCCAACCCTATTTTTCTTCTTTTTGTTATCTATTCCAACCCTTTTTATTTTCTTTTTATATATTTTTTTAAATTATTATTTTAATTCCTAAAAGTTTTCAAAAATCTTTGTAAATACTTTTGTATTTTTCTCTTCTTATATTTTCTCCCACTGAAATATTTATATATAATTATAAATATTTATTTTATTTTAATTGTATATTTATTTATAAAATCAAAATTTTTTATTTCTAAAATTCAAATTATTATTTTAAATTTTTATCTTATTTATACTCTTTTCTTATACTTCCATCTATTTTTTAAAATTTCTAAATCTATTTTATAACTTTTATTTCAAAATTAAAATATTCTTATCCATATATTTATATTTATTGAAACTATTTTACTATAATCATTAATCTTAACCAATTATAATCTCTTCTCTCTCAATTATATTATTTCCTAAATTTAAATAATATTTTTTCTAAATTTCAAATAAAAATATATATCAAAACAAATTATGAATTTCTAATTCATCGCTTCATTTCTGATGAGTCATTATTTTTCCCAATAAACTTATCTGTTTGTACCCAGTTTTATTAGTGACTTGTGTTTAATTGCCTATAAATTCTTCATTTTGACTAATTGGGTTGTAAATGGAAAGTTGATGT
>JAMLFT010007443.1:0-14801 GCA_026544285.1 Pachyrhizus erosus | reverse complement strand
TGTAAGACTAAAGTTGGAATCTTATGTGTAATAAATTATGTAAGTTGTTTGTCTGAAAAAGGTGTAGTCCTTAATAAATAATCTTCTTGAAAATTTTAGTCGTTACATGCCATTTGGACAAACTAGATCATAGTGATGTTTGAGAATGTGATGTTGACAATGGAACCATATTTGTGATTGATGTCAAATTTTGGACTATTGAGATAGTGGAAGAAAGCTTGCGGCATCCATTGTACACTAACTAGTATACATTGTATAAATGGTCGTCATTGTATACAAGAAGCATGAAATGTTCAAACAAACTCATAATTAACAAAACTAAATGGGGGTTTTCAATTGAGGAGATAGTCCTTAGAGCCTTTAGAGATAACAGGACAAACTGATACTTGATTAATTTGATCATAGGTTGATGAACCTTAAGGATGGTAGGCTCCAAGTTGCAAGGAGAATCACATTAAGTCAACTTATTAATCTTGACTATGGTGAGATTATTATGATTTGTGAGAACCCTACTTGAGTATTGAGATGAAGATAAACTCCTAATAAGTCATTCAATTTAAAGTAAAGTAAGACCACTGAATCTATATGAGTTAAAGTATGAACTAACCAACTAAATTGGGATGCATGAGATTCAAAAAAGAGTTGTGTAGAAGAATTGTTTGTGCTTGTGACCTTATAATAGTTAGGTTTTGTGAAGCGAAGGACTCACCTATGCATTTTTATCTTAGATGGAGATGGCAAGCCAGAGGCTAGTGTATTGACTTTAGGTAACTCTCCATGACAGAGAATAGACCCACAATGACCACTTTAAAGAATATCAATTTCTAGTTTAGCGTTGTATACATAAACTATCGACGAGGGTAGATAGCATAGTATTAATGCATTCTAGCTAGATGTGTGGTTCACTCCACCTATGCTACCATACTTTCAAACACATTGACATATATGCCAAACACTTTATCTTCTTCTATTGGATGGGGCCATATCACCTGATCTTGGAGTGGTTGTTGTACCTACTCATTTTGTGTCTACTCATCGAACTTTTCCTCCTTATCTGACTATTCCACATTTTTTACTTATCGGAAGTAGAGCTAGACAAATGGCTCGATGTGAGGATGGCTTAGAAGAATATAACAATGTTGAGGATAAGGGTTCTAAGATGAAAGTTATGAAGGACTCTAGATTAGGCATGTAAGTTTCTAAGGATCCAAATGATGAGTAAAGAGATGTTCTAGAGGCATTGACAGTAAATGATTTTGTTTAGGGAGATCTTGAAAAGGATCCATAATGAGTCACTTCTTAAGAATATCCATAGGAATTTTCTAATAGTTTAGGGTTAGGCTAGGAGGATGATAGAGATGTTTTGATTTTTGGGAATATTATTTTGAATTATATATGTTTTTGAAAAAAACCTAGTATTTGGTCATGTAATTAATTTTTGTCATCTTTTACCACTTGTTTATGTTAGAAAGTATAGTAAACTCATGTAAATAATTAACCCTTGTTGGACACATGGCATATGTTTATTTTGAGGATTTCATTTTTATATATATTTTAGTACTATTTAGTACAATTGAAGGATTTGATAATTATGAATGATTAATGATGATCATTTTAAATTATGAAAATATTTATTTTATCATATACTAATTTACTTTAAGAATGTTAAAGATAATTCTACGAAAGTTTATATAATAATAGAATTATGCGATTTTCAATTTGAAAAAATTGCCCTATATAGATTTGGGTGAATATTATTTATTATATTATTTTACTCAATAACATAATTAAGGACCTTACACACAACATTCAAATCTTCGTCTCTAAACTCCTTTAATATTATCTAAATCTTTTATCCTTTTAATCATGTCTACTTCCAACCCCAACAAAAGGCTTAAGAGGGTTGTTGCTGAAGCTTCAAAGAAGGGTAAAGAAAAAAAAGTTAGCCCATCTTCAAATCTTGAAGGATGACTTTTAGATCTTGAGCATAGCTCTGAATTCAAAAACTTTTGGAAAGATAAAAGGATCATCCCCCACAAATATCTTTCTATAAGTTGGTTTCAGGGCTAACACCTTGAGTTTCAAGAATTATTGGAAAAGCAAGGCCATACTACCTTTGTAGAGATGAAAGATAAGTATTATCTTGTTCTTATGAGAGCTTTTAATGTCGTTGAAAGGTCTAGAAAAAGAGAAATCCATTCAACTATTAAGGGAGTGGATATGGTCTTAAGTGAGGTTGTGTAGGAAAGAATTGTTGGTTTTGCTTTGGAGGGGTTTAAGAATCACTGGTCAATTAAAGGAATTTTACAAGGTTAAGATTTATAAAGAATCTTAGACCCTCAACATCTTTTAAAAATTCAAATTTGTGACATCTCAAATTCTAATATGTAAAACATGTGTTGAATTCCCAATTTTCTCTTATTCTAAAACATTTTGTGTTATTTAATTGCATGAAATATTTGAGACTCAAAGAAATATGGTAGATACTATAAAAGTAGGAAAGAGAAGTATAATGTTTAAAACGGATCTTATTAACAAAAATACGAAATAGATAATGTAACCTCACAAATACTTATGTACTTAGAAAATATGAAATATAAAAATATTGAATACATATATATTTTAATATATATTTAAGAGTTTGAAATTGAGTGAAAGAAAATATCCACATGACATCATTAAACTATAATCCAACCCATTCCAAAAATAGCCAAAATACATGTGGCAGAAAAAACTAAATAACCAAATACATATAAAAAGGTATGAATCCTAGGTCTACTTGTAATTATCAAAAGAAAATATAGACTCAAAGCAATAATCTCTAGTCTCTAATCCTATATATGTGTCCATTGTGTCAAATATATATTGGTGAATAAAAAAAAATAGAAGATCCTAGTAACAGATTTCCAAAAAGGTAACCTTAACGGGGTACTCCTCTGAGTCCTCTTTAGGATTTTCCTCTTCCTCACCCTCATCTAACTAGCCTACTCTTCTTATACTAGTGCCACCTCTAGCATCTCAGCCTCTACCTTTGATACCTCAACCACTACCTTTAATACCTCCACCTCCGCCTCTAGGTATCGAGCGTGGGAAACTGACACATGACCTTCGATGTCTCTTACCTTAGGTCTAAAACATTTCATAATCAAGGTCATTTCGTTTTTCACCCTTATCTAGTGGACAACATCATTTTGATCACCACTTTGATCTATTGAGCTATATATACTTCATCAATTGGAACATCCCACATAACTCTCTTATTTATATAGTTTCAAATTTTCACCTCACTCAAATTTATATTTTCGTTTTCACAATAGAATATCGATCCACATAGCGCTATATTATGACGTATCCACCATGCAAGCAAAAATAACATCTACTACTTTTCATTAAATTTTGTTTATACCTCACCTCTCAGATTCACAATATCTTATCCTCTCAAGTTTTATGAATTATGAATATCAATATGTTAGAAATATTACTTGTCCCTAATTCACACTCATTTTATTAGGGTTTTATTATTTTTGTCGTTGTCTAAAATGTCTAACACTAGAACTAATTACAATTGTCATAGTTTCCTTGTTATAGGTTTTTGTGACTACACACAAAATAAACACTATATTTTCAGTGTCTTTGAAAATACATAATAAAATTTCACACATAATCCAATATGCAAAAATAAAAAATTTTCATGCAATTTAATATAGGTAATTTCAAACATATCAACTTTCAAAAATAAAACACACACATATATAATAACCAACAATTTACACTTTTTAGGTCTCAAAATCTAAGATTACAGTTAAATAATATTGTTCATGTTATTTATAATAATGTAGAATCTAATTTTTAGAAATATACTAAGTTATAAATATTTTATAGGTTTTTATTTGTATTTTTACTCTAGAAAAAAGGAAGTTCCATAAAATTTTAAATACCAAAATATTTTCAAAACATAAAATTTTTACATATGACTCAATATTTTTTAGTGTATTTTTAGAAAAGGTATAATTTATTCTAAGAAAAAATCTACAAAAATTTATAATAAAAGAACAAGGTACTAAACTTAAACATTTTTCAAAACAACATTGGTCAAATATTGTCCTTTGTTGGACTTTTTCAAGATTATTTTTAATTGGTTCTTTTTCTATCGCGTTGCCAAGGTGATTATCTTTTTACAGATATAAAATAAATTTTCTCATTCAATATGTGCAGTTTTTAGTAAATGTGTTACTAAAATACTTTTCTAACAAAAAATTCACTCAAAATATAAGAAAAACTTCCAAAGTATTTTCTTTTGGCCTAGACCCAACCATTGTCCTAGGTTGAAAGTTTCACCATAGTAAAAATAGGAAATAATTTTTAAATTAAAATATTTTTATATATTCTACAAGGCCCTAAAGTCTATTACCCAAAACATGCATCTAATATTGAAAAAAAAATGTACAAAAGTTAATACAAATCGTTCAAGGTGATAGACTCAACTTTCATTCACATTGACCATAATCCTATGTTTTCCACCTTTTGTGGGCTTAGCTTCCCAAAAAAGATTGATGTGGCTCTTTTTACACCTTGAAGCTAACACATAGACCTTTATAAAAATGTAAAAATCGAAACCTAACTCATTTTCCACCGTTCCCAATAAATTAATCTCTCAAGATCATTTTTCTACGCTAAGAGTCAGCATTGCATGCATTATCTCGTGATTAACAAAAATATTTGAAAATGCTTCTAACCTTGAAAAATTTATCAAAATACATGATCGGAAAGATAATTTTGTCTAGTGTTTAAAACTGCAAAGCGGTTTTAAGGAGATGAGTTAGTAAGCACAAGTTCAAGAAACATCAAGCATTGTCAACCCAAAATACGAACTTGGAAGGGATATCTTGCATGTTTGATTTGACCTTCTTATGGAGTTTATCTTTCAAAAACTCAAAGACATAACGTGAGTTAATATGTTATTTTCATTGAAATTATATTTGAAGGCAATCAAATGGTTGAATCATTACATATGTCCAAAATAGTGACACGTGTACATGTAGGAATCCAAGTTCCAACCACGGTCTCCCACTCGTTGGCGATAAATAAAATAGAAAATAAACTTAAAAAATCTAGAAAAATTTGGGCAGAGTCTCCTTTATTTAAGGATCATCTTCTTGTTTTGAAAAATTAAAAACAAAAATGGAGAAGAAGACATACAAGCCAAGAAACCCAGCCACTGATGAAACATTTAAAATAAGATGAAGAAGAAATCTTTTTCAAGACATGTAAGCAAATTTTGTGAAGCAAAATAGCACATGCAATAGATAAATTCGAACCATGCATGAAATTAGTCTTCAAGCTCAGCCAAGCAAGCTTGAATCCACAACAAGAACACATCCCTTATGAAGAGATTAGAAAAAAGAGGTTGACGTTGCAAATCTTGGAGTTGGAAGCCAAAAAGGACTTGGATTCTCCTTGGTGCTTTTGGCCTACATCATAGTTTTCTATTTTTTTTATCAAATGAGAGAAAGTGAAGCTAGCTTTATAATATATTGGTGATGTAGGGAGGTTTCTTGCAAGTAAAGAGAGGTAAAGGGTTGGGTTTTCAAGAGTATTTATGTTGAGGTGAGGTTTAGTGAGTAATTAAATGTTAATGTGATGTTTTGGAGATGGTTTAGTGGATTTAGGTGGGGTTTTGTGGGAGAATGTGATTGTGGATCGTCAGGTTATTAGCCAATGGGCTGCTACCACTTGGCTTTTGTGGGGCCCACCCAATCTAGAAAGATTTATCACACAACATTAAAAGAAACTATTTTATAGCCAATTTTTGGCGAATTTTTGTTTGATAACACTACCTATTTTTCTCTTGCACAATCTTATCTTAAAATAGAGTTTTATCTTCCTAGTAGATAGATTAAAGTAATTAAGGCACTAATCGGATGAGATTTAATTTTTTCTAATAGATTTTTACTGATGAAAGTTGATCAATAAAATTTCCTCAAGAAGTATAGGATTGTCCAATTAAAGTTTTATCTTCTCCTCATGACTAGAACTCATGTATTTTATTTTATCATCTAAGGTTAAACAAATATTCATCTACAAAACTTTATTTGGTAAATAAAGTTCATTAGACAAACCTACTCAAAGTTAGCACACACAAACAAACATCATAATTAAAAATTTAAACACACATACACACTACAAGTCTTAAGGACTTGAATAACAAATCTATCAACAATATTTACCCTAGAAATTCCTCATAGAGAATTTTAGCTACACATATTAATTTTCAATAATTAATTCCAAAGTGTCATTTTTAGATAAATAAAAATAACTCAAATAAATAAATCCAAAAAAATAAATAGACAAATAACTAAATAACTATCACACACTAGTGATATAAAATCGGATGAGAGATTGTTTACATATGTCATTTCTTGGGTACTTGCACCAAGAGGAAGCAACCATGCTCAATTGTCTACAAATAACATGTTGATTATCTATGTCATCAAGAAGAGCGTTCAAGTTTATTAAGGTGTTGTGATTGTGGATTATATACTTAAGGCAAAAAGGCTAGTTGAATATTTTGTTCCTTATGTTGTGTTCATCTCTAAGGTCATGGAACACTATGGAGTGGACTTCACAAATGAAAAGTATAACATTCTCCTAAGTTGTAACAAGTTTTATTATTTTATTCTCCATTACTTAGGCCTTATTGAGAAGGATGATCACTGTTTCTACAAGGATGAAGTCCCTAAGCCTAAAGTAGAAGAGATTCAAGTTGAAGGAATAAGTAAGGAAATGCCCCTCTCTCCCTTTGAGAGAACTTTGTTTATAAAATTTGATTAAATATATAATTGACAAAGAGAGTGAAATGAGTATCATAATGATACTTCGGAGAGCACCAATTAGAGGCTAGGATTAGGAAGCATCACATCGGTGATGATAGTGATGAAGAACAAGAATCTTAGTCTTAAAACATTTTATCTAATCTTCACTTGTTATCTATGTTTAGTTTAAATTTTTTTTTATCTATCTTGTTCTTATGATTGTTTTGATGTTTTTTATTAAAATTGATAATGGTTCTTATGTTCAGTTTTGTGTGTTGGCTTTTGAATATTTGATTAATGAATTTTGTAAGCCAACTTGTGAATATAAATCTTATCATATTGGCTATATTAATGAAAATATCATTTTTTTTCTTATTACAATTTTATCTCATACTTTTTCTTGTTTCTTTTTTATATACCCAAAGAGGGAGAAAGTGTATGATGTTGTTGAACGAGAACTAAATTTATGAATTAAATATATGACTTAAGATCAAATTTAAAGAGAAAGACAAATAAGGAACCACAAGAAGAACTTCATATTGAATATAGACCATCATAAAGTTTGGTCATCATAAAAAATGGGGAGAATGTAATGAATGAACGAAGACCATTATGTTCTTATGTAATCTTAGCCTTATTGTTTTGATGATGATGATGTTATAATTTGTAAATACTCTACTTCAATTATGAACACAAGTCTATTAGGATGATTGTTATAGTTTGTATTGTGCGAATGATTATGTAATCATGCATACAAACTAGATATACTTTCATTCTTTCATTATTGCATTGATTGATCATTGATTCTTATTATATCTTGGATGAAGATTGAATCTAGGTGAAAATCTTGTAAAAATCATTAGATTTCAATCCAAGAACAAAATAATTAACTATCCACTTAAGTTAATCAATGAACTTCTTTTGATAATATATTATCCACTTCTATTAATAATTATCTCAGGTTTTAATTATTTTTTTTGAAAAATCAAACTCTTTCACAGATAATTGATTATTCACTTGAAATAATCAATTATTTGTAGTAGAAATAAAAATAACTCTTTTGTAGTTAATCAATCTCATGATATAATCGACTATTTAATTCATTAGTGTTTCCAAATGATGTTAAGAACAAAATAATTGATTATTTCATTTCTAAAAGTTATTTAAACACATTTTGAAAGTCTTTCTTATGTGACACTTTTTTCTCTAAAATCAATTAGTATTTTCAATCAAAGGGAACCCTAAAATTGTGTGTTATCATTTTAGAGATTTACTTGAATCACATTTTCTTTTATCATCATGGAATCAAAAAATCTTAATCAAGCAACATGAAGGGAATTTGAAAGCATTATAGGAAGAAATTCAATTGTTCATATATTTACTCCAGGTGAATTCTTTCTTTTAACTTTGTTTTGGATAGCTTTCCCAAATGTATTGCATGTAGATAGGTTTTTTACATTGCATTAATTCTTTATAGTCTTTTTGTAACACCCTAAATTTCCACCCAATAAATGTGTTGTATTTATTTATTTATTTATTAAATTTCTTGAGTTGAGTTATTTGTATTTATTTGAAAATAACTCTTTCGAATTAATTACTAAAAATTAATTTTGAGTAGCTAAAATTCTCTAAGAGTATTATATTAGATAAATATTGAGGATAGATAATTTATTTATTTGATAAAATTTTGGTTGTGCCTCTATGATCAAGAAATCAAATTCTTAACGAATGTTAGTTACTTATCTATCTACCGTATATTTGTTTGATAAACTTTATCTATCAAATAAATTTTTACAAATGGATTTTTTAATTAACCGTAAGAAATTAGAAACAAAATAAATCTATGAGGCTTCAATCATTAAAGGAAGGCAAAATTTTAATTGGATAATTTTGCCCTTCCAAATGAAAAATTTATTACTAATCAATTTTAACAGTAAAAATCCATCAAATAAAATTAAAATTTCTTATGGTTTAAACCTAGATTGTTGTAATCTATCTATGAGAAAGATAAAATCATGTTGGAAGAGAAATAAAATATAAAATAAAAACACGTGGTGTTAACTGACGAAAATTCGTCAAAAATTGGCTGAAAAACGGTATATTGCACGTTTTTTGAGAAAATATTTCTGGACAAGTGGGCTCCACAAGGAATCATGTGGAAGAGGTCATTTGGCTGATAAAAGTATTAAAACATCACATTAACATCAAATAATCATTAATACACATCTAATAGTATTTAATACCTTATAAATCCTAACCCCACTACCTTGCAAGCAAAGTCATCTTTCCTCCCTCTCCTACAATCTGAAGCTTGCTTCCTATCTCTCATTTTCTTCCAAGAGAAAATAAAGAAGTTAGAGCACCAAGAGAAGATCCAAGTTCCTTTTTGGCTTCCAACTCCAACCTTTCCAACATTAACCTTTCTTCTCCTAATCTCTTGGTAAGGATGAGTTCTTGTTGTCGATTCAAGATCTCTTGGCTAAGCTTGAAGGCCAAGATCATGCATCCTTGAAATAACCTCTTGCATGTGCCTTTTCTTCACCAATCTTACATTGCATGTTTGAAAATTCACTTTTTTCTTCATTTTGTTTTAGTGTTGCATCTACTAGCTTGGTTTCTATGGCTTGCATGTCTTCTTCTTCTTTCTTTCTTTTTGTTTTTTCAAACAATAATGATGATCCTTAAACAAATATGAATCTATAAAAGTTTTTTAGATTTATCTAAAATTGTTTGCTATTTTATTAAAGGCCAAAGAATAGTAGACTATGATTGGAACTTAGCTTTTTGCATGTTCATGTGTCACTATTAAAGGCATATCTTTTGATCCAACCAATGGATTGCGTTAAAACTTGTTTTGAATGAAAAAAAACACAAAACATCATATTTCATACTTTTAAAATTTTCAAAAATAGGCTTAGTAAATTGGTGGGATCAAGCATGCAACATTTCTTTTCTAACTTTGGTTTTTGGGTTGGGAAGACTTGATTTTTATGGCACCTGTGATTATTGACTCATCTCCACTACTAATTATTTGTATTTACCAAAACTAAACACAATTATCTTTCCAATCATATATTTTTATTAATATTTCAAGTTTAGAAACATTTTCAAATATTTTTCACAATCTTGAGGTAATGCATGAACTACTAACTAGTGTCACTGGAAAATTATCTAAAGAGATTTAATTACTAGGAATAATGCAAAACAAGTTAGGGATCAGTTTTTACCTCGTTAGAAAGGTCTAGGCTTTATTTTTAAGGTTCAAAAAGTATGTCAATAATCCTTTTTGGGAAGTCTCTGAAAAGTGAAAAACACTGGACTATGTTCAGTATAAGTGAAAGTTGAGTATATCACCTTGAAAGATTTTTAATCATTTTTATAGATTTGGTTTTGAATATTAAAAAGATGTTCTAGAAAATAAACTTCAAGACCTTTCATAATATGTAAAAATATTGTCATTTAAAAATGTTTTGATATTTTTACTAGTAGGGGAACTTTTGGTCTACTAGAAAATTCTAGAGTTGGACCAAACGAAATGACTTTGTAAGTTTCATTGGTTTTCAAATCCTTTTTTTGCCAGAAAAGTGTTTTAGTAAAATAATTGCTAAAAATTGCAAAAATTGAAATAGAAATTTTTGTTTATATCATTTTAAAGATAACCGTGTTGGCAACATGTTGGAAAAAGAATTGATTAAGAATAATATCGGGAAGGTCTAGAAAAGGATCCATCTTTGACTAGTGTAAAATCCTAAATTCCTTACCAAAATTAATCTTTGAATAAAGATTAAGCAAACCATTTAAGAGTAATTATCATTCATTAATTTACAATATTGTAAATCCAAGCTATACTTATACGAAACAAATGACAAATTTAAGATTCACCTTCAGTATTTTCAGATTGATCTTCTTCCTTAGAAGATTCTGCTCTTGGAGGTGGTCTAGTATTAGTGTGAGTAGAGGTAGAAGGCTGATTGGAGTTATTTGGTCCCCTTCTTTTGGGATGTGAAGGGATTCTAGGAGGTGATTTTGAAAATCTAGGAGGTGAAACTTGGGTCAACATTATCGAGAGATTTATTTGACCAGGAATTGAAGTTGTAAATGGTTTTATAGGAAAGAAAGTAAATTGAACATAACTGGTATAGGTGTCTAATAGGTATAAGGGATCTCTATTCCATCTTCCACAAAGAGGGGTTATGGATAGGTGGAATAAGGGATGGTAATAATCAGACATCTTCCCCTGGAAATATAGGTTTTGTAGGAGTGACTCACCAAATCTTCATCAATATATTTAATTGGCTTACCTGTAAAACATTTACTCTCAACTCTCAATACCATGCCCTAATAATTTCTTACTAGTGTAACAACTTCATTTCCATACTAAATTAATGTAAGTCTATCTTTATTATCCAGACAAAAGTTTACATAAGCATTTCATTATTATTACAAAGAGAAAATTTAAACTTCGTCTCCCAAATCTTCGAAGGGATCCTCTTCCTCGGAGGAGTCAACTCTGGGAGCATATCTGACCACCCTATGCCTATTACGGCTTGAGAAAGAGTTGTTTGGTCGTCTCCTCCTAGGATGTGATGGAAAATCGGGAGGTGACTCAGACACTCGTGGAGGTTCCACCTGAGTTAGTACAATAGGGAGGTCTATTTATCCATAAGAAGTGGGAGCAAATGGAGCTGCATGATAGAAAGTAAAACGGGCATATCTAGTGTAGGTATCTAGTGTAACAACCTCATTTTCATTACTAAAATAAACATACATATAAGTCTATCTTTATTATCTAGACAAAAGTCTACATAAGCATTTCATTATTATTACAAAGAGAAAATTTAAACTTCGTCTCCCGGATCTATAGAGGGATCCTCTTCCTTGGATGAATCAACTCTAGGAGCAGATATGACCACCCTATTCCTAGTATGGCTTGAGGAAGAGTTGCTTGGTCGTCTCCTCCTGGGATGTGATGGGAAACTGGGAGGTGATTCAGACACTCATGGTGGTTCCACCTGGGTTAGCACAATAGGGAGGTCTATTTGTCCATAAGAGGTGGGAACAAATGGAGTTGCATGAAAGAAAGTAAAACAAACATATCCAATGTAGGTATCTAGTTGATATGATGAATCTCTCATCCAACGTCCACATAAAGGGGTTATGGACACATGGAACAACGATCGAAATTCTTCAGACATCTTTTCCTGAAAGGTTAATTGTAGGAGTGAATCTTCAATTCTTAAGTAATTATGAAATAATGGCATACCTGAAATCGTCCACTCTCAGCCTCACCATATCAAGTCCTACTTAATAATCTACAAATGTTTTAGGGATCCCTTGCTGCCTCTTTACTATTACCACCAGAGGACTTACACGAATCATAATACTAAGTCCATGAGTTGCAATTATTTTGGGTGACGGTCAGGAGTACATATCTCAAGATGGTACATGGCTTAGATACTCTCTACTGACTTTGGTAATGCTTTGATTTGTCGTGGTTACCAAGCTGGCTTTGTGACTCCTTAATCTAGGCAGTTCACAAACTTGGTGCCTAAACACCTCTAAGGACTTCCACAGCCTACACACATTCCTCAAGTACCTTCTGTGGTCAACCCATTACATTTTCTCCATTCTTTAGTCTCACTCTCGTTCTATGTATCCACCTTTACTTCTATCGATCAGGTCTCCTAGGTACGAGATCCCTGAAATCTTCTAATATGAAGATTCTTGCTTTTTACTTGGCCATTACTAGGTTTGTTTCTGGCTAGAGGGGGATCTCTTCTGTTTCTGAAGGCTTATCGATCTTTTCATTTCTTGCATTGAGATAGTAATAATTTCCTTCTCTTTTATAATTCATGGTATCCTATTAATTTTATTTACCCAAAGACTGTTCATTGAACACTTATTTTACCATCAATTTACTTACTAGAATTTTATGTCAAAAAATTGCATTTACCTATCAATCTTAGAATTAAATATCTCTTTAAGAAACCCTTATTCTTTTAAGTTGAATGCCTAATTATGCTAGCTATATAGGTTTTAGGACTTTTTTATAGGGTCTCTTAGGAAAAAATTATGATTTAATGAATACAATTAGGTCTAAGGGTATTTTAGTCTTTTTCTCATAAAAGTTCTTAGAACTTTGTTGTCTCCTTCGTACTATGATACTTTAATGTTTCATTTGTGGCTATACTCATAGAAGTTTCTATATTAATTTTATCTCTTACAATGCTAAATATTTTATTTATTTATTTATAGGGGTATTTTAGCAAAATCTTCAAAAATTATTATTACAACCTTGATTCTTGGAATTGTATCCTTAAGATCTTAGGAAAAAAAATATTTTACATTTCCTAGCAATTTAGATTGTCTTTAGATCATAAAACGAATTTATATTGAATCACATAACTAATTTTATTATCTAAGGGTAAAATGGTCATTTTCATAAGATCATTTTATTTGTAAGGATTTTTGAACTTTAAAAAGAGGATCTATGCCTTAGACAGTGTTATGAAATTTTTCTAAGGTTAATTCTCAAGTTTTATAACCATATTAGGCTTTAAAATAAATTTTCTTCAAGTAGGGGCATTTTTGGAATTTTAATAAAAATAATTTTTTTTAACTAAATTTTTAAAAAATAAATTTCTTGATCTATTATTCCCTTTTTACCTTGCAATTTTTTAAATTCCTAGAATTTTTAGGAATCATTAGAGGCCTGAATTACTCAAAACAGATCAAAAATAATTTAAAAGAAATTTTTGAAGGGAGGGGTATTTTAGTAATTTGGTCTTCTTCAACCTATGGACAAGGATTTTCGAACCAGGAATTTTGAATTTGGATACTTTCAATTTGTGTAAGCTGGTGCCAAATTAACCACTCATAATTTTTCCTTGAGTCAATACAAACATAATCTAATGTTTAATTAGGGATTAACTACTCTCAGTTAGCCAATTGAAATTGAGTTCTTCTACGTCTAAAAACGATAACTTTTCTTTCGATTATAGAGATTTATGGAGTTTCAGAGTGTGAAACTTTGCTGAAATCAAATAGACATATTATAAAATAGTTTTTCAATCTAAATTAGAAGAAAAGAAGACTCCTCCTATCTTAATTCGAAGCTTTGATTTTTGGTCAATGGAAGCTCGGGAATCTTTGCTATTTCACGTTTCTTAGCTTGCTTCTTCAATTTCTTCTTTCCAACATGTTTATGGATAAATTGCAAAGCTAATAGGAGTGATTTGTGCAATTTTGGTGGGTTAGAGAGAGAGTTTAAGTAAGCTGAAGTTGGTTCGAGTTTATGCAATTGGAGTTTCGTTTCCATGGATTTTTATAGCCATTTTCCACTGCCCATGGTGGTTATTTTATTCATTTTTGGGCGATTGTAGCCTTGCTGACTCAGTGGTCTAGGTTGCGTAGGCTGGGCGGTAGTTGCAGGCTTCCTCGAAGCTTTTGAAAGAGCTTCCATGGCGGTTTGAAGAAGACGACTCGTATTTGAAAGGGATAATACTATTTTATTTTAGTAAGTTTCCAGCGATGGGCCTAGCGGTCTCACTGGTCACTCCTCACTCCTCTAATCCTCTCAGTGCCTAAGGGGGCGGGTTCGAGTCCCAGCCAACCCCCTTTTGCACACTCTGTTTTATTTATTTTTTAAATATCCACGTGGTTATACCTATTATATTATTTATTTGCTAAAACTACTACCCACATGGGGTAGCTTAATTGGCAAAATGAAGTCTCTCTGTCTCTCTCCCTCACGAACTGGAGTTCAAACCCCAGCTCCACCTCTCTTCTTTTTTCTTTTGATTTTCTTTTTTTGTTTTTATTTTATTTTCTTTATTTCTTTTTCTATTTTTAGTTTTCATTTTTATAAATTCATTTTTACTTCTAAAAATTCTTGAAAAATTTCTATACATTCTTTTCTTAATTACTTTAATTTCTGTAAATTCTAAAATGATAAATAAAAATAAATGTATGTAGATTTTAATTTTTAAT
>JAMLFT010007441.1:0-14802 GCA_026544285.1 Pachyrhizus erosus | reverse complement strand
ATATAATATCTATTTATTTTATGATATTGAAAAAATATTACGTTATATTATTAGAAATTAGATAGACTGTATAAAATATTATATCCCTAATTATATAACAATGTATAAATATATTATATTTCTGACTGTGTAATAAATTAAAAAAAAAAGATTTTACATAAAAATCAAAAACCAGGGCGCAATTTTTTATTTAATTGAATGCAAATCCAAACATGTAGTTGGATGAAGATCTAGATCAAAGTGTTCAGAGATTATACGACATCTTGGAAGCTACACAATTTGGTTGTGAGATGGATGAGAATATATGTTTGTAGTAATAAAGTATTTACAAATTTTACTGTTTATCTTATTGGGGTCACGAGATATTGTTACATCACACCAACCTTTTAATTCACATTGAACTAAACATTTTCAAAAGACATAGGGAAGCACGAGTAGCAACAGGCTTGAAGTCTCGATCCTAGCTAGCACTGGAAAACATCTGATCAGTAGAATAAAACCTAGCATTCCTGCATGTAGAACTCATTCTGGCTCCAAAAAAGTTCTACTACATCGCCCATAGGACTAAAGTATTCATGTTCACTTTCAGGAGGGACATAGGAATTGTCAATTAAATAAGGCTCTGTCCAGAAATTTGCATACACATCAGGCTCCGTGTATGCGTCCAAAAAGGAAAGGCCATCATCACCTTCTAGAACAGAATTTTCATGGGTTGTGATGTCTGCAACATCCGTTGTTATGCAGGAGAATCCGCTACTATATGTTGGTTGTGGAGACACAGGACAGATATCAGAGTCACTGCAGTTCTCTGAGACTCTCTTCATTGACTTGGAGACATTATTGGCTTCTTTTCCAGTTTTTCGTTTAGCTTCTGACATTTGTTCAAAACGCTTCTTAAGGGCAGTGTGCCAGTGATTCTTTATATCGTTATCCGTCCTCCCTGGCAATTGAGCAGCAATTGCTGACCATCTGCACAGTTAATGGATAACAAATCGAAGCTCAACGCAACACACTAATTGAATTAAATAACCGAAGCTCCACTCCTCACACAATAATTTGTAATGCAGTTTTCCATTTTTAGAATGTTTTCATAATTTATTTTTCTCTTTCTATCTTCTTCCTTTTCCTGCTCTCTTATAATTTCGTGTCCAGGGTTTTGGTCTCCTTTTTTCTATTAAGTCAATAAATTATAATCTTTCTTGTCGTGGCATCAAATTTAGTCTATTTAATAGTCTTAATAACTTTTAAAAATTTGTATTTCAATTTCAAAGTCTTTTTCTGGATGGTTTTTTTTATATATGTATTATATTTATCAATATATCTTTGTGTTGATGACAATAGAATTTGTGATGTAATATTTCTAGAAATATTATGCTACATCATACTTTAGTTGAAGTGTTTAAAATATATAGGTATGTTACATTATTACCATTGTATTTGAATAATGAGAATACACACATGTTATAATTTCATTAATTAAGTAAAAAAAGGAAAACTAAATCCTCAGAAACTAATTAAGGGGCACCAAAGCAATTATCTGAATTTAATTCTCATGTATTGTTTGTAAAAAAAAAAATGATTGTTGACCAATAAAAAAGATCATAATTTGTATAATTTTAAAGAAATTACTATCAATTAAATAATAAACTTATAATGCATATATAGTATATATGATTATTATAATTAAAATTTTATAAAAAAATATATCAAAAAACTGAATAAAACATTTTATTAGTATTGTAGTACGTTGCTATTGTAGATGTTGCTAGATGTGTGATGTCTTTCAAACAGAAAAAAGGTGTGATGTCTGGATAGTTTTAAATTGTGATCAAACCACAACTCTATGGCTTTTGGATTTCTTATGATTAGCATTTTAGCATGCGTAGTTATAGGACTAATGTTTATTTTTAAATAATTAAAAATTCAAAATAAATTAATATTTTAATATATAAATTATATTATAATTATAAAAATAATAAATAAAAAATTTGACTATATAAATTATATTTCTTATTTACAATAAATAATTTAAATTGCTATAAAAAATTATTTTCATTATTGACAATTTTTTTAAAATTAATCATTGAAATTTAATTTAAAAATAAAAATAAAAGATATAGACAATAAAAAAAGTTAAGTATACAAATAAAAATAATAATAATAATAATAGTTTGAGACTGTAATGTTGACAATTAAAATTAGTATATGTAATTACTTCAAACTAAGTAGTTTATTTTATTTGTCTTTGTCAGTGCAAATCGTTTCTGAAAAGGCACATAACTCGTTTTCTATTCTTGTGTTTCTTATTTTAAATTACGATCACAATGCGATTGTGGTATGATGCTGTCGATTGGATTCATGACTGCATGTGTTTTGCATTTTGCATGACCAAAGTGAGTTTAGAAGAAGCATTAATATGGGTGATACACGGATACTAAACATGTACATACCTATTACCCAGCCTTTCGTGAAGTCTGAGAATGGTTTCTTCTTCTGCATGACTAAAGTTCCCTCTTTTGACATCTGGCCTTAGATAGTTCAGCCATCTCAGCCTGCAACTCTTCCCACACCTTGCAAGACCTAAAAAAACAGCCTCTCATCTTAGAAGTTAGAACTAGGAATGAATTATGACTTCCAATATGACTCAGTCAAAGAAGAAGATAACTCAGGTATTTTTTGTGTGTATAAAATGACATTAATAAGTTTTGAACCTAAAACCTTGACAAACTACTTAAATTCTTTCACCAATAAGTCGGTCCTAGTAATTTTTAACTAGGATGGGTATTTTAAAATAAAGAGTATAGTTATCAGTTATGAATGTACATGATTAATATCAACTACCTGCAAACTTGGGGAGTAAGCGCCAATTCCAGTGGCCATACTTAGAGATATATGCAATTAGCTTCCTATCTTCCTCTGTTGTCCACGCACCCTTCTTTAGTCCATTTTTGTCACAACAAGGGGTTCTCACCATCTCTGCAGTTACCTATTTGTTTAATATGATCAGTGTATGTGGTTGTTCTGCTTGCATGTATTGTATTCTTAAACTTGACCCCAAGACTGACAAACAGAAGCACGGACCAAGGTAGACAAAGACTCGGTTTACTATTTTCTTCGCTTCTCACCAGAAAATTTTGAATCTTTCTCTTCGTATATAATAAGCGTTCACAACTAAACGTGTTACACGGTCATAAGGTAATAATTTAATTCGGCAAAAATAAAATAAAATTGGCACCATTGAGTGCACATGTAATCATGAAAATACGGATGTGATTAGTAATGGAAAGAAAAGAAACAAAGGGTTGAAAAAAATAATGAGATATTTTATTTTATTTTATTTAAATATGATATTGACACTGATTATCCACTCTAAAATAATATATATATATATATATATATATATAATAACATATTAAATAGATATTTTTTTAACAATTTTTTTAAATTATTTTTTAATAAATAATATTTTTTAAGTATTTAATTTTCTTAATCTGAGTAAGAAAATTTTAAACATTAATTAATTTAAAATATAATGAATAATGTACACTAAAAAATATTTACACTAAAAAAATCTTAAATTAGTAAATAAATGTAAAATTATATCTTTAATTACTTGGTTGTAACTTAAAATATGGTAATTATATACATTTTCAAATATTTTCACTTTTAGTATTTTAATTTATTTTAAAATTTTATAATCTTAAAAATTATAATAATGATTTTTTTATTTTATTCTTACTTTTAAATATTTTTATTAAATAAAATGAGATAATATAAATATATCAAATATATATATTAAGGTAATTAGGACTAATATATATTTTGATTTTAATTAATTAAATAAGGTAATTTTAATTAATATATATTTTAATTAAGATTAAATTGAAAACAATAATAATAATATACATTCCGAATTATTTGTATAGTAATTTTAAATTAAGATGTAGAATGGTAATATTGAAATTAGAACTTAAAATTTCATGTAAATTATCTTCAAGTCTTGTAATATATATTTCATATATATTTCATTTGACCAATACGAATGGTTATATAATTAAATTATTTAAAGTATATATTTATATAATTAAAATATTAATGTAATTATTATATATAATTAAAAAAGATTATACACATTGATTAGTAATTTCCGTAATTTGAACATTTAATTTTGCATTTTTCGAAAAAAATATAATGATTATTATTACTAATTTACTGAAGAAATATCAAACAATGCGATTTTAGACTTTGCAACAGTTTTTTTCTCTGTTATACCATATTTTCTAATTTTAATTTTAGGTCATACAATCTCCCACCTATTATGTGCATGAAGCGGTGGGTAATATCCTTGACAATCATTGTTCTTGTTCTACACAACCCCAAAAGTAGTATTACCATTTACATGCAATTGCTTATATACAGAAGAATTGATAAATTTATGAAATGATGACATCTTTGTATATTTCAACTATCACAAGGATTATTTTTTCTGAAAATTCATAATAATTTTTTTTTTATAAATATATAATTTTTGTTTTTAATCATTATGAATATGTTACTTTTTATTTTTAATTTTGATATATATATATGTGTGTATATATATATATATATATTATTTAATTCTTGTAAATATATTATATTTTAATTTTAGTCTCATGTATAATATAAATGACAGATGAATTTCATCTCCTGTTTCACATGACGATCATATTCTTAGAGGGTCGATGGACTTAAGATCCAACGAGTGAAGATAATACCTTTATAGACTATATAAGATTTGCATTTAGATCTTCTAACGTCATAGCTCATTAGCAATTTTACCGTATAAATATTTCAGTTATCTTGTCGCAGATCCCGTCACCCAAATACACGAAGGTTCCATTAGACATTCCTATAGTTCCTCGATGCGTCCAACCCTCTCGTCATCAAAGCTCCTCTACAGGTTCAGCCTTAGTCATAGCAAATGGTCAAGAAGGAAGAGAGAAATCCTTGAAGGAAGAAAATCTTTCTAAATGTTCTAGTTAAGGACTATTGAGAGGAAATAAATATTGTTAATTTTATAAACTATTTATCGTTAGTTTGATATAATAATTACTAGTAGTCATTTTGAATTATAGTACTTATTGTTGTACTTAACTTTTAATATATGTCAAATGAAACTTTTATAATCAATTACAAGTTGCATGAATGTTATGGTAATTTTTGGGTTCTCTCAAATTGTAACCCTTGACTACTCTATCTTTAAAAATTTATTTGAATCAATTGAAAATAAAAGTACTTGAAAAGATTTTATTAAATTAAAATAAATAAGAAAGAGCATTACAAACTCAACTATTAGTTTATTAAAAAAAAAACTATTGATTAAAGCATAAATAATAACAAAACACATTAAGTTTTATTTGAGTATTTAACCTTTTTGTTAGCACTATCAATTTTTTTATATGTTCAAGTTGAGTCAGGTTCATCAATTTCAAACTTGTTTTAAGGTTTGGAATCCAATTTGATTGAATATCTTGATTTTTTTTAAAATTATTTGATTAAACTTTATTTTTTGTGTTTGTTTTGAATTTCATTAATCAAATTATTGAAATTAACTTTACTTGTAACTATCCGTATATTTCACACTTATTTAGAGTGTTTGAAACTTTTCCCCACATGACTATAATTAGGATCAAATGATAGAATTCAATTCAAAACACTCTACACATAAAAATAGTGAAAGACATGAATGTAATACAATTGAATACCTCTTACTTATGTTTAATAGAATAACTCAACAAATAATCACAATCTTAATTAAGGTTACAAGTTCTAGATAAATTTGAAAATTTCTTCATTATAATATTTTAGAAAAACTTAAAAAATCTTTTTCAAATAATGTATCATCCTATAAATATGAGTCTCCCACTCAAAATTTACCGCATCTATTTTATTTGAAATTCTCCTCATTTAACACAATCACTTTCACTAGGATGGTGACTATTCTCCTTACAAGAATTCATTCATAAAATAAAAATTCATCATTTCATTCATGAATCTGATTTAGTTGACTTTAATTGTCTCATCTCTTTACCTAACCTCTCATTAAATAGTAGAACTCTCTAAGAGTCATGACATATTTCCTCTAATCTATTTTATAAAACTAAATTAAAAGTGCTATTTGATTATTTTTATAAAAACTAATCTAAATATCTCTTACACTAATTAATTTTTTTGACTAAGGTACCCTTAATTCATTGTTCTTAGTTAAACAAGTAATTGATAAAAATACATTAATTTTAAGTATTTGTAAGTGTTTTATTAATATTAGAGGTAATTTTGAAAACAATATAAATTTAAGACATGTTTAATATTTCTCCTCACTTATATTTTTTTTTTAGAAATTTGAATTATTGTCATGGAGGGCGAGTGTGAACGATGCGTGCATAATTCATTCTAGATGGAGAGAAGTTGAGGTGGGAGTTTCTCAAGTACGTAAATGTGTGGACGTGGATAGTTGATCGTAGAACATTAACAATGGCACTGTTCAAACTTCGCCTCGCCCGTGAACTCGGCACTGGGCTGCCCCACATCCACATTTGTAGTTTGAACCTTGTGTGCCTCGCTGCACCATGTAATTAGCCACTGAAATATGCTCATTAATCCCACCTTATTACAATATCTAAATTAAAAGTGTATTTTAATTTATTTTATAAAATTTAATCTAAAATACTTTTTTATAAATTTTTTAATTAAATTAATCAAATTCATAATTCTTGATAAATAAGTAAATTCAAATTTTAATAAAGACATAAAGGAGTATATAAAATAATTGAAAAGCAACAAACATTATTATCGTCAAATCCTGAAAGAAAGGGAAATGGAAACATCAAAGATTCTTCAAAATCAAAACGTAAATGTATCGTATAAAAGACAGATAGAGGAGAGAGCCACCATTTAAAAAAAAAAAAAAAAGAAGACTTTTCTTACAGTAAGCATTACGGTAGAAGATAGAAGTTTATAACAGTAACTAACACATTTTAAAAGTCAGAAGTGAACTAACAAAGTAATAACATCCAAATTTATCAAATTTACACGCCCTAAATATAAATATAAATTCAAACATTTAAATACCATATAACAACTGAAGGTCCGATACATTTCAATATATAACAAAAGTCAAAATATTGAATAACAACTTTAAAATGTGTGCACAAATTAAAAGAGTAATAAAGTCGGCAGTCAAGTTTAAAAAGAAAAAAAGGGTAATACATCAAATGGATAACTAAAAGATAATCTTTCCCTAAATCAATACACGTCTGTTCCTAAAAGCAACATGATGATGTCTTTTCACTTAATAGATTCGTTGAAAACGTAATATGATTTCTAATTTAATTATAAACATGAATTTTTTAATCCAAGTTGTTCCAGGAATTGGATATATTTCAAAACTTAATATTAATACAAAACTAAAAGAATAAAATAATATCTTATGTTATCTATATGATATATATTATTTTAGGAATTTTATTAGTAGTATTTAAAAGTTTCAAGTTCTCGATTGATATCTCGCATAAAAAATTCAGATTTATAAACTATATTTGACTCGTAACTAAATTTTAAAATTGATGAGTGGATTAATTTATTTTAGACAAATAATTTTATTTTTTAGATTTCTAATAAGATGTTCAAAAATATTTAATTTTTTGAAAATAAGCTTTTCTAGTATGCTAATTTTATTTGACATATATAATATTTACTTTATTTATTTCTTAAATGAAAAAATAGCTTCAATTTTCATTTGATGCTTTTCTTTTCTTTTGCTTTTTTACCTAGTTCTTGAAAACATATAGCAACATAAAGATATGATCTAACATGTTGTCGTTCCAAGACCAGACACGGAGCCTTTATAAATTACGTTTTCTCTTCTCCATTACCTAATGTCCAAAGAAGAAATTCACAAGATGCATGTAGAATTTAGAAGGCGTCCACATTAGAATTTAGTGTGTTTGGATTAGTTAAATATTTACAGAATTATTAATATTTCAAGAAGCTTTTAATAAAAAAATTATTTAAAAATAAATAAATAATAGCAACAAATACACTCAAGTGTAATTTTCATGTTTGTTGCAGCGAATGGTTTGGTTGTCTATTTTAATCTCCTTATTTTACATTTTGCTTGATTTTAATATTTTATTTTTTATTTTTGTCAACTAAATCGTATATTTTAAAATTGTGCTAATTTTGTCACTCCACTGAATTTTTTTTAATTAAAACCTTTACTTTATTAAGTTCTATTCAAACTCTTAACAAATTAAATCAGTTATGTTATTTTAAATTTCTTTTCTATGCAAAATTAGACATTAACTTTCACTCAAAATAAAAATCTCAAAAGAGTCATACCACATGATTGTGGTTAATAAATATGCATGCTACAATAATTATGTAACTCATTAGTTTTATTTATAGTACTACTAAAACCTATAAAACATCTAAAGATCTCTTATTGGTCATTCAACTTTCCCGATGAGTTATAAAGTATTTTCTTAAAATTTAACTTTATACACAATAGAGCATATATTTTGGTGAGAAAAAGTGGGAAAGACAAAGAACAAAAGCCTTTTTTGGGTATTTTGTTTTGATGTATGAAATTACGATCAGAGTCATTAGTTCTGTACCTGCATTGTTGTTAGAATGTATTTTTAGTAATGAAAGAAAAAAGAAAACAAAAGAAAAAGCGATCTATAAACACTAACCTGAACATAAAAGATGAGAAAATCGGTACTTCTCGTATTTAAATGTTATGAGAATTATATTAAAATGAATATATTAATTGGTTAATTAAAATAAATTTCTAACATGACTAAATTCAATATTTTTTATACAATAACAATACTAAGGTTAAAAATAAAATCTCGTGCAAACTATACATTCAACTCTCATTACTAGAATGATTCTATTGGGTACTAAATTGAAATATAACGATGAGTAGTTTGGATAATTAATACAAAATTCCAGGCTCAACATTATTACTGCGCATTGTATACGAAAAAAAACATTCAATTTAATTTACGCATAATGAGTAAATTTAACCTTTATGACAGTATTTTGTTACCAAAAAATAAATGTATGATTAACTCTTACATGCGTATATTTACTATTTTTACTTTATATGTGTATTTTATTTAATCTCTTAATTAGGATCCTTAAATAGAATATGACTTACCTTTTTTCTTTCAGATTTCAAATCTAAATGCTTTATGTATTATACATTGTTCATATGACTTTACACTATATTTGGAATAAGTGAAAAGGAAAATTGTGTATTAAAAATGTACATATAAAGAAAGAAAGAAAAATTAAAGAGGTCATATTAAAAAAAGTAAGTTGTGTATTTTAATTTATAAAAAAAAATAAAAGAAATATTATTTAAACCATAATTTATATAACAGTTTATGTCTATCTTTCCTTTTTACTATATTTATTATATGTCATAATAATAATAAAAAAAAAATATTATACAAATTATTATTTATATATCATATCTTTTTATAAAATAGGAGTGATTTATTAATTTTGTATTCCCTCATGCTCCAGAATCTGTTTTCCAATAAAATATTGCTAATAAGATTAAAAAAAATCTAACTTAAAACTCTGTTTATCAAAGAAACATAATTAAAAAAATATCGAAACTAAAAAGACTTGAATTCAGTAACTTTGAGACAGTAAAGTACCATGCGATTACGCAGATTGACTTCTTTATTTAGACTTGCAAAAAAAAAAAAACAAAGTGTATCAATCTTTTTCATACTTCTGATCTTTTATATGCCCTGCTAAAATTAGAGAGGAAAATAAATGGAAAAGAAAAACAAACAAAAATAGCCACAAGATGCGAAAGCGTGAAAAACATATATCACCCAATAATTCTAGAGTGAATAAGACAGGCGTTTTGTGTGGTGGAAGTGGATTTAGGAAGTCGTTCGTCTGGGACAAGTAAAGAAAAAGAAAAATTGCGATCCAGAAATAGTTTGCGTCTGATAATGAAAAAATGAATATTTATGAGCCACGCTTAAAGCATATATTAGCTGGACTGTCGTGAATATAATCTTTTAGACTTAAACATATCTTTATATAAAAATTTAGTTCATTATTGTTTTCGATCTTTTAAATTTGAATTTGTTACTTTTTAGTTTTTAATTTAAAAAATATTTCTTTTATCTTTATCACATACTTAACATCTTCAAACGTATGTAATTTTTTACCATAAAAAACGATTCACAAAATTATCATCTAGACATACCGATTAAATTTGACTCCAACTTAATGTTGATGAAGAAAATTTTCTTTGACTAAGATTAAGGTTGTGGTTAAGAATGTAAACTCTCATCCGCAGAATGCGATTCTTGTAAGAATACTTGGTTATTATAAAATAATAATAATAAATATTGATCATATAATTATACATGAATGATTAATATTAGAAGTTAATTAGTGGTCACATCATACACATAATTAAACATAATAAATAAATTAGAGTTAATGATGTATTCTTATACTATTTTAACCCCTATCCCTTTTAAATCCATTATAATTATATTAATATTTTTTCACACGCAATAATTTCAATAGTGAATGTTTGATTAACGTGCATCCATTTTCTTTTATTTAAACTACTATGACATCAATTAACGAGACTCAAATACCACTTATAAGCACATACCTTGTTACATGTGTTAATGTTGGTGGAGGAGAAGCAAGTCACAATGGAAACCACAAAGAAAAGCCATTTGTGAGTTTTTTTTTTTTTTTTTTTAGGATTTGTTTGTTTTGTTTTTCAAATAGAATTATGTGTGGTTGGACTGCATCTTTAGATGTAAGATTACATTGATTATCTTCTTGGAAGCATGAACTCCAATAGAGAACCTATAAAATTTGGTAAATGAAATAAGAAAAAAAAATAGAAGGAAGGAGGGGATAAAAGGATGAAAAAAAAAGGGAGGGAGGAGAAGGTGTAGGAGAGGCGATGCAAGGGAGAGGAAATGTTTCTTAATCAATAAGTTTTGGACAAAAAGGTAGATCTTAGAGTTAGAGAGGAGATGAAATGGATAGGAAAAGAAGATTTTGAAGACAGACAATTGAGAAGAGAAATATTTTAATATTTGAGTCTATTTTATTTTAATATTTAATTTAATATTAACATTTTTTTTCTTTAAAAGTATGTCATTTTTTGGATTAGTCTCTACAAATTATTTGTGTTTGTTTCTAACACTATAAATTATTAGGATTTAAATATATTTTTGGTCTTGAATAAAAAAATTTATGCTTTTTGTTCTTAAAAAAATTTATTTTGTTTTTGGTCTTTAAAGCGCTTTAGATAACAATTTAAAAAATGAAATAAAGTGATTTAGATAATGCTTTAAAAATAAAAAATTATTAGAGATCAAAAATAAAATTCATAAAAACATATTTAAGTCAATTATTAATGATGCATCATCATGATGTTATCAAGGTGATGGTGTGATACTCTATATGATATGATATAATGACATCATCATAATATCATAAGAATGATGACATGGTTACAATGTCATCAATGTGATAACATGACATGATGATATCATTATGTTCGTTAGTTATGTCATTTTTTGTAATTAGATTAATCGTAATTATGGGTATAAATTTAGGGATTAAAAATATATTGAAATTTGTAATTTAATGTACAGATTTATTTTGTAGGCACAAGATATGATGTTTATAGGAACAAAATCTTTGATATTTAGTTTTAATTATTACATCCAACTTATATAAATTGTTCTTCGTTATACAATACATAATTTCAACATCTTATGTCTCTCTTTCTCTCTTTGAATAAGGTAATTAACTCTATATAGAGGAAACTCTATAAATTGTACTTATTTGATGGACCTACCATTCTTGGTGATAATTATTTTGAGAAATTATGTCTTAATTCAATTTGTCACTCCAATTTGACCCTCGTCAAGTTTTTGATTGAAAGTTTTGTTGTTGTTTTTTTTTTTATCATGGTCTCTTTTGGTACTACACCCCAATCCATTCATTACCCTTGGACAACTCTTGCTACTAATGAATATTCCCATTAGTGGTATAAGCATCTCTAAACCTTTTGTTTTATTGTTTTAGTTGCACACATTGTGATTCATTTGCTTACATATCTGAGTCTTTTTCCTCAGTCCATTAGCTCTTAACTATGGTGTGTTTGTCTATATCTTTAGTAATAAAACTTTTTTTCTCATATCTAGCAACATTTGGTTATTTATCCTACATCACTTCAATTGATGATTCCTATACTCAATCCCAAGAAATTAATAATACTCATCCCTTATCATCCCTACAAGTAGACTTTATCCTTTTATGTCCATTTAATTTATTATTTGTTTATCATCTAATTCAATCTTATGATTGTTTGATTATCTTTACTAAAGATAATGTTTATGACAATACTAGAGTATAGGACAAATTATTGATATCAAATGTGAGTCTTATATCCTTTATTACCTTTCCACCACATCTCGTCCCCTTTATTATACATGCTTAGTTAGGTAATCTTGGTCTTCCTAAACTTTAAAAAATGGTAGCTATGTTTACCAAGCTATCTAGCTTACATTGTGAGTCATGTTAACTATGAAAACATACATACAGTCAAATTCTTTTTTCACATCAATAAATGACTTCTTCCCTTTTGTTTTAGTCCATTTCAACATTTAGGATCCTTTCTATATACTTATTACTTGTGTGTATAATTGTTACTTTTAGTGATGATTTCTACTATTGTACATGGTTATTTTTTAATAAGAAATAATCATAAATTATTCACTATTTTTTAGCATTTTTATAGGAGATTAAAACATAATTTGGTGTCCTTATTTATTCTTTATAGAGTGATAATGTTTGTGAGTACTTATCCCAAAAATGTTAGACCTTTATAGCGTCTAACTGAATTCTACATCAAACGTATTATGCTCATACATCTTAACAAAATGTGGTTGTTGAATGTAAAAATTGACATTTCATTAACACCAAAAAGACACTTCTTCTCCATGACAATGTCATATCTCGATTTTAGAGGGATGTTGTTTTGTGAACATGTTATCTTATCAATTGCATGTCATCTTTTGTCATTGATGATCAAGTTTATTTTTTGGTGATGTTTCTCTATACCCTTCTTTGCTTATCACTAAAATATATTTTCCTTAATTACCATGAGTCCCAAAAAAATTAACTTGCTTTCGTCTTACTTTTTGACATTACTTTATATTAGTAGATGTCATCTTTTATTGAGATTGTCCATTACTTTAGGACAAAACACTTGTCTCTTAAGCCTTTCTTTACAATCTTCCATATCCCTTTTATTCCTATCTCTCTTGAATTTATCCCATAATAAGTAATGCATGTGGATCCTTCAATTGGACCACCATTCCAAGCATATCATTGTTGACACCTTTCCTTTTTGCTACTTGTTCTTGCCATTGCTCCTACTATTTAAGCATTGTTAGACTATTCCCAAATGCAACCTCCTTTACCAGATCTAACTCTATCATTTTATACATTTTACTCATAACTCGTCTCGTCACTATATTAGCTTGAATTATCATTGTTATTAGAGACAAATTATCCTATATTTGTATCTTGATTCACTTGCTCTTTCATTGTTGGAGACAATCACAAAAGAGAGACATTGTTGAAAGCTTAGCATGAAAAGGAGAAAAAGAACAAACTTGATGAAGGTTTCAAAGTCTCATGAGAGAGAGAATATTCAATCCTTTTTGTCTTTTACAAATAATAAAAAGAGAAAAAAATTTATATAAGTATTATAATTAATTAATTAATTTTAAAAAAAAATACTAATTATAGCGGCTATAAACTGTCAAAAAAAAAAAATCTAAAATTGTATCAGTTAAATAAACTGGTTAATTTTATATAATTTTCTGGAGCTTATATAATAGCCGCTCCTAGAAACTTTTTTTTTTCAAGTTGAAAATAGAATAAGATCAATACTTTCTTGAACTGATTATCCCCTCACATTAATCCAATTAGAATATTGTGGCATACGTACTTGCTCAACATTATAATTGTTGAGCCATTTAAACGATGACCTCAAACCAAAATAGAAAAATTATGATCCGAGCAAATATACTTCCAAATCACTTTTCCTTCCTCCTCCCTGAAAACTGAAAATCACTTAAACCATTGGCACAAGGAGCAACAATTGAAAAACACAGATTAACGTAAGGAAAAATCAATATATTAATTTCTTTCAATCACAGAAAAGTGATATCCCAATTACTTATTCAAGTAGTATTAATCTTTGTAAAAGTGAAGAAAGGTATGATCACTAAATTCAAATTACTCGTAGCAAATGCCTTGAAGATCACACAAAGAAACTTAAAATCTTGGTTGTGATACAGTTAACAAGGTTGGATAGCCCGTGTTATGTCGGCATTAAAATAAGGTTGGGGCTACTGACCCAACATCTTTAACAAAAATTAAAATTTAATGGAGCTGACGCCTGAGATTCACGTAATGCAAAAAACGATCATTGTTATTTATATTTTTTAAAATTATTAGCATATCCCTTTTTTATATTTGTTTAAAATATTATTTTTTAGAAATCACTTTTTGAAATATTAAAATTTTACATTTTAAAAAAATATTTTTTGAAAATTTTAAAATTTTAATGTTTCAAAAAGTATTTTCCTGAAACTAATTTTTCATAAAAAAAAAAAAAATAGAGAAGAGAGGATAGGCTCATTACATAACAAATTGGGAAATTTCCCATAAGTAATTGAG
>JAMLFT010007440.1:0-14803 GCA_026544285.1 Pachyrhizus erosus | reverse complement strand
ATACAAGGATAATTAATATTGTGTTGAACTTTAAAAACAATAAATAAATAAAACTAATTTTTCAAAATTTTGACAATTAAAAAAGAATAAAAATAATATAAATATGTTTAATTTTATTTTATAAATAATTAATACTACTATAAAATTATTAAATATCATATGCGATTAATTTTATATATAAATATGATTAATTTTATATTATAAATAATTATTAATTATATTTTATAAATAATTAATAATTTTACAAAATAATTAATTATAAAACATAATTATTTATATATAAATATGATTAAGTTTACATCACAAATAGTTAATAATATTAAAATATTTAATAATAATTAACTTAATATAAAATAAGTTGACTTTTTTATATAAGTAATTCAGTGTAATTATTAGATGGAGGCTGAATGTACATTTTGAGATGTACAAGTATTAGTAAGTTAGAATTATTAGCAAGGCTCAATAGAAAATAAAAAAGGAAAAGAAAAAAGTAAATAAGGACACGATGCAATGGAAGAACAAGAAATGGTGTACACTATACAGAACTTTATTAAGTTGAAATAAGAGGCGGAAGAATTGACGAATCCAAAGTATGGAAGCTCTTTATATGCACAGTTATTGGATAGCTGATACAAATACAATTACCCGTCACTTGAAAATTCAGGAATCTCATACATCCTTTGATCCTCCCAGTTTGAATCTGGGTTGCCTTACGTTCACTTCAAATCTGTAGGAATTGAATATAGAAAATAAAAAAAATTGTGACCCTTGCTTGCATTGAACGGTCCGATAGGAAAGCGGCAGCAGTAGCAGTAGAAGTAGCAGTAGCAGAGAGAGCTAAAATGAAATTACATTGCAATATTGTATATGTATATAACTAAACTAACTAAATAGTATATATGTATGTATGTGTATTAATATGGATGGCATGGTGGATCCGGATCTGGATCCCAATCCGAAGAAAAAAATGTTCAAGAATCGAAAGAAAAGGGAGTGTTCAACAGATCATAGGGTGACCAAAGAGCATCCAAAGGGCAAGGCCTATTAGCGTCCAATCTAGCCCATGGCTTACCTTTGCCACTCCAATGCAAGAGACTAACAGGACCAGGGTGAAGATCTCTGCAGAGTCCACGAAAGTTATCACCCCCGAGACCGTGCTGGTTCCACCTGTGATCCACCGAAGCAATATTCCCAGCAAACACAAGCAGAAACGGCGGCAGAGAACCCAAGTCGTAGATTCTTATCCTCTTCTGGAGTTCCATCCATTCCTCAATTTTTGTAGTGTAATCCCCCTCACGCCACCGCTCCAAATCAATGACCATCACCCCGGTGTTGAAATAACAGGGCTTCCTATTGGAGAAGGTGAGAGACAGCGAAGGGTTGGACCAGAAAGTTGGGGTGAAATAGGAGGTGAAATTGGCGTTGCAGTATTCGGGAGCAGCCAGCACATTATTTTCACCCAATGGGGTGGCTGCCAGCTTGGCAATGTCGTCAACGAGAATGAGGTCGGAGTCCAAATACACGACGCGCCGCACGCAAAGCGGGAGCAGGTTAGCCAAGTAGGAGCGCGCGTAGTTTAAGGGGCAATCCAGTGCGGAGCGGATTGAAGTGGAGATGAGACCAGACACCTGGGAGTCGTCGAAGCTGTAGAGATGGAACTTAAGGTAAGGGAATGAGTTGGAGATTGCGGCGCGTAGGTGGGAGACGCTGGAGGAGCAGACAAAGTGGAATATTATGTTTTGCGGGCAGGAAGAGTGTTGGAGGACCGAAAGGATGGCCGCCATGGATCCTCTAATGTATGTGGTGTCCAGTGTCATTGCCACATGTACTGCTTCGTCAGAACATATGTAGCTGTCCTTGTCCTTGTCCTTCTCATTGTCCTTGTCGTTGATGGAGGCGCAATCTGGGGAGTTGTAGAATTCAGGGGCTTCTTTGAATTGATGAGTGATGGTGATCCAAGAGGATGATGATAGAGCCGGTAGTAAGAAGAGGGAAAGAATGAGAAACAATGCTTTTGCTTTTGCTCCTCTTAGCTTGGATTTCATACTTGTTTTTTGAGAAGAGGAAACCGTCCGAAACAGAGGAGAGAATATTGAAATGAATTGGATGGTGTGGTGTGGTGGTAGCTTATAATTGGAGTGTGAGGGTGGAAACACGCTTTGGCTTTGAATTTTGCCTTTGAGGGTAGTAAAGCATATAATAATAATAATAAAAAGAGGTTAGAGAAAAGAGAGTGGCTAGATACTAACTAGGCTGGCTGGGCACGCTGCGGGTGTGGGAGAGAGGGCAAAGTCAAGAATATAAGGAAAGGAAGAGAGTGGTTTTCTAGCATTTTCAGGCTTTGGGATTATTGGGTCCCTCACTCTCCTCCTTCTTTAAGTCTCAATTACCTGCATCATTTTATATCACTTCAATTCAATTTAGGAATTGAAGCACCTGTTAAACAATAAAAGAGGGCTCCACTTACTTTTACGTTAATAAATACCTCGTATCTCAATATGTAAATTATATATTTGTTTTTTATGTCCTCTTGTTACCTTTTTCATGTTCACTCTTCCTTCTATTATTATTTTTTAAATTAAATAAAATTAATTGTAGAGTGAGTTCCCCGCGTTACCGCGTACAATGTTTGTCATAAAGTTTTATTCTTTTTACTTTTTTTTATCAAAATTTTATTCTTTATACTTGAACAATGGAACTTAATATTTTGAATTTTTATTTTTCTTAAATGATAAGAACACGGTTTTTATTTTTTTTAAAAAAAGACAATTAAACCGTGTCGTTTTCTATTAAAATTATTTATTTATTCTATGTATTAAACAGTTTGTTTAAAAACATTATCACCTTTCGATAACTTGTTTTTTTAAAATTAATTAGAAAATCACTAATAACTCACATTTTAATTAAGGATATTAGTTTGCAACATTTGTCTACTTATTTTGCCTTTTCTTTTCAAAAAAGTAAAATTTGAATATTTTTTCCATTAAGAATATTCCTTTATTGAAGCTAGTGATTAATTTCTTTCAAAATATAAGAATTATGAAGTCTATTTACCTCTTTTAATAAAGTTCTTTTCATGTACACTAATGAAAATGGACCGTGATCAGCATATTTAAGAAACCTAAATATCTCTCGACGATATTAAACTCTATTGAAAAAATTGTTTAACAGTCCAACTTTGTCCGATTTGACATTGTTAATATTTTGCCCGTGCTTTTCAATAACATAAAGCTACAAAAATTTGAGTTTAACTATTTGATTTTTTCCTCCAAAGTACATCCTATGTTATAGAAGTTAAAAAATATGAAGTTAATACACTTGACGCCATTAGTAAAAGTAAACCTTCTTAGATAAGCTAGCCAATTTCACATTCAGATTAAACTAAAACTCAACGGGAAAATATAAAATAACGATGATGTCATACATCAATTCTGTTGGTCTTTTTTTTTTTTTTTTTTCTGTTGGTAGGGTACTCGTATAAACAATTAGCATAGTTTATATATAAATAATTGTTGAGTCATAAAGTCTATCTTGTGATTTTAGCTGTTTAGAATAAGACAATTATCCTTATCATAAACTTAAAAATATAAAAAAAAATCACTTAATTGATTAATCATAAATGCTGCAACTATAATTCACTATTTTTTTTTTCGTAATTTTAATATTTAAACCAACTTATCGAGTACCGAACCAAAACTATACTCAAAATTTGACATACCGTGGTGTTAAGTTCTTTTCCCCCCTAATATTATATTCAACTAACTGTATGTTTAATTCTTCCCATTTTAAATAATAATTACGTATTTTTATCAATGTTTTGAAAGAAAAATGTTTCTCTTTCTCAAAAAGAGAAAATCCCAAACATGTACCAAATATTCTCCAAGATAATTTACACATACGTAAATTATTTTATTCTGCTAGTCTGTCATAAAATAGGCCATCCACGTTGAAATTAGGGGTTCACGACAACATTCTTTGTGGCATGAGCCTAAATAATTGACATGATATGATTTCACATGCTAAAGTATATGCAATTATTCGTGATGTTTAGTTATATTCTTTTTACATTTTACACATTGTGTTAGCTAATTATAATTGCTTGTTCTTCCAAAGTTGCTTAAAATGAATTTATTTCTCAAAATATATAAGTAAATGTAGATAAAGTTTTGCATTTTATTAATTTCGATTGAAGGATAATTCTTTCTAATCATATTAATTTGAGAGGAGAAACAGTAAAATATATCATGAAATAAACTACAGATTAGGAATGTCCTTGGCTCCTCCAAATTGGTAGAGACTACTTTATGATAAAGTGACTGAGACAGAGGACTAGTAAAGAGTGTCCGTGGTGGTGTTTCTTCGTATTCGTTGTGTTTCTTCATCGGAGCAAACGTTGTTCTTACGGCTTTCTTTGTATTCATCTAAGCAACATACACATTAAATGTGGTTGATGGTTCGTGGTCAAGCCATTTTAATTTCTTTTTGTTTTCTTCTTAGGATATATGTTGAACTATCACACTCTCACCCGAAAACTATATCCCAGCAACCGAATCTTCCATGGGCGTTCATTCCCATAGAGGATTAAGTATTAATTAAGATAAATTCACTAAAGAATGATTGAATTAAGGTTTTTGTTGAGAGGTCCACTTGGAAACCGGTTACGATGGTACTACAAAATGTGAGATGTACGTACCAATGCCCACCTTGTTGGTCAATAATCATTTTCATTTTGACGTCTGTCTCATCTTATTTTTACATAATAATCATGAAATGTAGTCACATTTTACACATGGAATAGTTCCCGCGTGTACGATTTTTTTTTAATTCAAAAAATTAAAATTATGTATCTGAAAATTGCAATAAATTTACTACCCAACCGGTTATTCATGAAATATAAGTACTAAACATTACGTTGTGTTAATGAGTACTTTTTTTTTTTTTACCAAACTTACTTGATCGAACAATATATATAAATTAATGTAATTTTTGTAGTATCTGAGTTCTGTTCTTATAAATAAAAAATGAATATTTTTATTTTTAAAATGTTAATGAGTACTCTTAAATATATGTTAAGGAAATAAAAACAAGATTTATAATATATCAGAAAATAAGAAAATATCAGTTAAATAATTAAAATGTTTAACTTTATATTATTTAATAAATATATTTAAAATGTTTGTCAATAAAATTGAATTTCAAATAAAAGTATAGAAATATTGAACATTTTGAGAATCACATGAATATTTAATTCTCTTTAAAAATTAGAATAAATAATATTTCTAATTCCAGTGAAAAAAATGCAATTAAATAGTGTTTAACGTGACTTCTAGATTTGAAAAATCTTCCTAAACTTTAAGTAGTTTTTTCGTTGAATTAAAAAATTATATTAAATCTTATTATTAATTTAATTTTACAATAAAAAATATAAAAATAAATCACATTACTTTAAAATCAATTTTGCTAACTAATTTTTTAGAATAGTAAACGATTAGTTATAAATAAATTTTTTTAATATAAACAAGATTTTTTTTCCATTAATAAGTTATACTGTAATCAATGTAATTCAATCCAAATTATAAATATATGCATACCAAACTTTTAATTTATTAGAGTATTAATTATTATTTTTAATCAACATTTATAATTATATTTTATTTTTATAAATATGTCACGCTTTAAATTTACGGTAGACACTCTTGTCATGTACCCTATGGCATAAGTGAAGTGAATGTGCAATACATGTTACAGGAGGTCCACGACCAAAAGATGATAGCCTCTTAGCATTACTCAGACAAACAAAACATAAACATAAACACAAACATAAACATAAACATAAACATGTGCTACATATGGGTCTGTCCCTCTGCTAAGAATTGAGATTGTACGACGGTCCACTCGTAACAAATTATCTCATACTACAATTATTATTTAAGATTCAACAGTTTTGCTACAAGTCTGTAACATTCATGTCTAATCACTCACAATTCTCGGACCAAAGCATAGAGTTATACGGTTAGAACAAACAAAGGATAACATTTGGATTTAGAAATTTTAGACGACATGAATAAGATAATATCTCTTACTTAAGATAACAAAATGACAATATAGTCAAAACAATAAAATTTAAATAAGAATCTAATGCTATGATAGCATTAAAAAAATTAAATTGAGTGAGGGCATCGATACTCTTGTTACTTAATGTCTGTTCTCACTGACAATTTTGTCACGGGTAATTTGCATTTCTATAAAATAAAAAAAAGAAGTGAGAAGACATCTTTCCTCACCACAAAGGCATAACAAGTAAAACATGTTTGACCTCATAATTAGCTGTTAGTTGAAATTCAATTAAAGCGTACATGGTGGGTAGAAGCGAGCACGAGGAGTCAATAAATAAGAAGCACTTATATCAACAAAAAAAAACAGCATTTTGGATACTTCGGTTCGGTAGTGTGAGAAAATAAAGATTGTGAGAAATTTCACGTGTAATATGTATATATATTGTAGATTTTTTTACGGTAAACTTTAGTGTTTTATAATAATATTATAATTGTAGCAAGAGAAGGTGTCACTAATACACACTATGTATGTTATGTTTCTTGGAAAAGAGTGTAGATTGGATATTAGAATTATCTTTGATGTGGTAGATTATTTTTTTAAAGACTGTCTCATGGTTTTTCTTCACTATAGAGAAGCTTTTCCAAGTTAAATCTGACTTGCAATTTTTTACTAATTATAAGGATAAATATTGACAAATAGCTTTCATTGTAAAAGCTATTTACAAGTGCTCTAAGTTTTTCTTTTAAGATAAGAAGGAAATAAAAGAGCAAGGTACAATAGATGAGCGAATAAGACCGGAAGTAGTAGGACATAATGCATATTCTGGAATATAAAGTAAGGGTAATGTTGAAGATTTGTCCAAAATGGTCCAAGTGAAGGAACTAGTGTGGGCAAGGTTAGGTTAACAAGCCACTTAGCACAACTATTTGCTTCGTTGTACGTATGGATCATTGAGGTCTTCCAATCTGACAAGTGGGGAAGGTTTAAGATTTCTGTGAAGGTAGGCACTATTCGTTCTTCCTATGTGAACGAAGTTCTCCATTTCGAATAAAAACAATTAGGAGTGCTAAACTTCGAGCAAGTTTGATGCCCAAGAGGAGGGCCCAAAACTTTACCCACGTAGCATTATAAGCACAAACATTGTAGTGGATACTATTAAAAATATCTATAATTTGAAATTTAAAAATTTAGATTTTAGAAAATTTTGTTATATTTCAAATTTTTAAGATATTATTTAAATAAAAAATATATTATTCTCGTTATTTAGAATTAGAATATTATCAGTTTGGTTTTAAAATTAAAAAAAAATTAATATTTAAATTTTATCTTACACTTTGACTCTATATATAAAGGTTAAGGATATAAATTTAACAAGTTCTTTTATATTATACACCTCTCTTCTTCTCTTGACAAAAGAAAATTATAAAAAAATCAATAAGTTTGTATCACAGTTATGTTCTTTCAAATTTGTGAAAATAAAAATTAATACAAATTTTTCATAAATTATTTCTCTTATCTTTGATGAAAAAAGTTACGTTTTTGGAACAATAAAAATGATATCATATCTAGATATTTAAGAGGATTTACAATTATTATATTTCATATATGCTAGACAATTTTATTATGGTCCACATAAAAATTCACAAATAAAAAAAATCAAGAAAATAAAAGTAACTACATGTTTGTTTGCTAGGATTTCACAAACAAAATTGACAAGAATCATGACTCTAAAAAACAATTTAGGATTACCTAAAAAAAGAATGTACAAGAGATCAAAAGATTCAAAGCATATAAGTGTCAAATTTAATGAGAATTTGAGTTATAAAAAAAAAAGGGATTTAAGAAAATCAAAGAATAACAAATAAATTGTTTTGCATACTTAATAAAACATATTATTGGACACTAAATTTCTTAATTCTAAAATTGTAGAAAAAATTCTTATAATCATACCCAAAATATATGAAGCTTCTATAACCACATTAAAAAACACAAAGGATACATATACATTATTTTCTTAAAAGTGTTATGTCCATTATAGGAACTAGAGTAAAAAAAAGGCTTAGGAGACAAAAAGGAATGGTGGAGAGTGCTTTCTAAGCTAAATTGCATAACTAAAATGGAAACAAAACAATAAAAAAGTAACAAGCCAAAGATAATAAAAATGATGACCAAAATAATAATACTCAATGTTTTTCACTATGTTCTTATTGAAAAAAAAAATTACCAAAGAGATATTGACAGAGACTTAATACAAAATGTTACAAGCATGACCAAGGATAAAATATACAAGTCTCATCGATAAAAAGAGACCAAAATTGTTGAAGATCAACTAGAAGAGGAACAAATGTCATTCATGTTTTACAATTGAAAATATCCAAAAATTTCGCTTAATGACAGCGATCATATAAATTATATGATTTATGACGAAACATTCTTTAAAGATGTCAACAAAATTACCATTTCCAAAATTAAAATTGAAAATAAAACACACATTAAAATAAATAATAAATAAACAATTGTTATTAAAAATCTCTTAAATTTAAAATGAAACTTTGATATTTTATGTTTCTAAAATCAATAAGAACCTTTTAAATATTACTCAACTATTGAGAAAAAGGCTATAACATATTAATTAAACATAAAAATTGTAAAAACAATTTCTAGCTTGTGTGTAAAATTATTCAAACCTTTTTATTAAAAAATGATTTATTTAATTTATTTACACAATTATTTTTATTTTCGGAAGAAAATAAAAAGATGTATTTTATGTCTAGAATTTTGATAGTATTTATTTTATAAAGGAAATGTTATTAGAGGAATTAGATCAAATGAAAATCTATTAATATTTTAACATTTTTAAACTGAACTACTAATTCACTTGACTTTGATCTAGTTTTTTCTTTTAATATTTGCATTTTGAAGTCCTTCGTTCCTTATTGATTTATAATAATTTCATAAAATGATTGCTTTGATTTTTTTTTTTTTTTCTAAAGTGCTTTGGTTTTATTTTATAAAGTGCTTTGATTTCTTTTGAAAGACTTATTTGATATCATAATTTTTTTAATAACCAAATTAATATCAATTATTTTTTAAAGATACTGAATAAACAATTAGTATTTTGTAAGTAACAGTAACTGACTTAATATATGTTAAAAATTAAAATATTACAGTATGTATTTTACACAACTGTGCATTACGCAGATCTAAAATCCAATATCATTTTATCTTAAACAATTCATTCATTCTCTAGTTGTTATCATTTTAAGTTCTACTCTTTATACGCAAAACTGTAAGTTTTAGTCTCCGAACAATTTTTTGTGATTTATCATCACAAAAATCTGTAATGGTTTTACACTGGCGGATGCATGTTATATTAGAAACGAGGACAATTGTTCCCACAAACTATTTCGTTTTTATTTAAAGTATATCAAATAATATTTTTAGCCTAAAAAAACAAATATTGTTCTCAAAAGATATTATTTTTAAATGAACATAGAAAGTTATAAAAAAAATAAAAGATAAAATAAATTAATTTTTTACTGAGATTATATATTTTTATAAGAAATTATAGTTTTTTTATGAAAACATTATAAATAATTTTTTTATGCCCACTAACAAAATTTTCTAGATCAGCGGATCAGTTCTACACCGTCAAACAGTTTTCAATAATATAGTAATCACCAAAATGTAACTTTTATATATTTATAGGGGTTAAATTTGTAGTTTTCTAAAAAAAAAACTAGAACTAAAAATGCAAACAACACGTGAATGATTTAACTACATTTATTTTGTTCGAACTCGTCCTATTCTATCAATCTAAATCAACAGATACCACATGGTTCGGGATGTTCAATAGAGATGGCAGAAAATGCTTCTAAACACCCTGGGCTCTTAGAAATGAGGGAAGCAGATACTATAAATTTTATAACAAGGAAATAAAACCATTGGAAAAATATAATTACGTTGTAAGGGAATGCCAAAAATGACCTGCTTGTCAGATTGTGTGTGTATCTTGATGACAATTATTTAATTAAAATTATCAGAAAAAAAATCTATCTAAAATGACCCTCCATGAATAACGCTAACTATTTAGCTAGGTGTCTGTGGCGGAATCCCTTATCTAATTCTCCCAGTCCCGGGTGAACAATCTCCCAGAATCAAATTCTGCCTCTTGGTCATAGGTTTAGGCAAATTTCCAGGCAATGCATGAGTAAAACTGAATGCCATAGCTAACTATTAATGCAAATGATGAGATTAAACAGCAAACATTTTCGTTATGCATTTACCAAACCCAAAACACACGCAACCTTCCATATCCGTATACCATGCTTCCTCAGTTAAAATTCCCCATCATTCTTGGTCTCAACACCTTTCCACTACACTAAAAACAGAGATGTTATTGAAATGAGGCAGCAAGTTACAATATATTACAATGATGATAAACAGATTAGCACTTGAGACTAGCCATGTAACGAGCAGAGAGTAGAAACATAATTACAAGGTAAAAAGAAATTATAAAGGCAACAAACATGTCCACTTAAAACAGTCATAACATTCTGGGAAAAAAAATTATTTGTCAAAAACTCCCAATTTTATCATATTAGTGTACTATACAGGGTAAAAATCTTATTACATCCAAACCAAACATTATATAAAATATATCCACAAAACATGAATAGATAGGCCACCAGTATCCAAGTCCTTAGACTGGTTTGATTGATGGAATGGGATGAATTAAATTGAATGGAGTCGAATAGAACATAAAAGGAATAAAGCTTTCTTTCCATTGTTTGCATATGTGTATATATATTACTATGGAATGGAACAAAATTCTCATTCCATCGTTTGGATAAGGAAAAGAGCAGAATAAAATTAATATATTTTTATTTTATTCCTATGTTATCCTTGTTTTAAAAATATGAACTGCAATGTATGATTTTGATGGAAAAGGATCTATGATTTATATAAAAAAAAAGAAAAATCAGTTTCATTGTTAGAAAGATAAACAACACAATTGCAAAAAAAACATACACAAGTGCCAATCCATTTAGAAAGAACAGCAGGGTTGCTTAAAGCATCTAACAGTACCAATCAAATTAATACAAGGTAAAAAACATTTAACAGCACTCCTCACTTTCTCCCCCGTTCATACCACAAGTCAGATTTAACCATCATAATCCCTTTGATCAGAACTAAACAAAGGCACAAGGTATATTCACCTAAGATGTTAAAAATTAGACGTATGAATTCCTGAGAAACATACATGTATATACCTCAAGAATTAGGTAAATATACATACAATCCAAATCATCCTCTGTACTTGCAGAAAACCAGAGAATGCTTGTAACTTAAAACATGGTGTGTCTTTAAGAAAATCTGATTAAAAAAAGGGTTGTTGTCAGCATACATCACTTTATGAAAGTCATCACTAAATATCAAGCTCCTCTGGTACATCACTTTTTAAGTGTAAAAAATTTACACCATCAACAAATTAGAAATTAGATTATGTGTGATTTTTTAGGATGGTTATTATCAAAATTAACAAACTATACATGATGATTTGTAATTGCATGATAGTGTAAAGATTTACACTATCAGTGTATGTACTTTTTTCTCGTTAAATTTTCCTAACATTCAAGTAATGTCCAGGTCATGGCACATACAAGGTGAAATTACAATTGAAGAAAACAAATGTTCACAACACACTCTCTAACATGCTTTTTCTTACACACACTCTATCATTAATTAAAATCTATTAAAAACTAAAATCAGAAGAAACTCATTAAGTGAAAAATGAGACTCACCAAAATTTGTGATTTTCACATAAGTCTTCGTCAATAGTAGAAAATGTGTTCAAAAGAGTGTGTTAGAGAATGTATTGCTAGCAATTCTCATTGAAGAATTGTCAAACCCTGGGTTATACTAAAGCCTTGCTCTTTCCTTCATTCCCACTAAAAGATAAAAACATAGTCAACAAGTGACAACACGCAACAATGCTCATAAATTACATAGAACAAGTGGAAGGGGGGAAATTACCTGTGTGGTGTGGTAAATTGCAACCTGAACATTGAAACTGTGAAGGAACTCTCAAAGTTGTGTGGCTCCTGCAGTTTGTGTCATGAGACCAACATGAATGAGAGGAAATATACGAGAGTAATTTTAAAAACTTTATAAAAGGTCAGACGTTTTGTTCCATCTCATTCCTCCCTATTTGGAAGGGAAAAAAATGAGACAAAACAATGGTATATGTTCCATCCCATTCCTCCTTTTCCCATTCACTTTTTATATATTCAAATAATAGGATTCAATCCCATTCCAAACCACCCACTTTGACCAATCCAAACATAGTATTATATTTTTATATACTTGTCTTAGTAATATAAAAAAACCATGCCTGGTCATATGACAGAAAAATAGAGCACAAAAAAAGCTGAATGTAAACATTACCAAATGATCAAAATCCCACATCTAAGACGGTTGAAATTAATAATAAGCAAACTCTTAAACCCAGAAAGTCAGTAAACAAGTAGTGTGCATGAAAATAATTTTAGACATAACATTAGCAATCACATGTCAACATAACTTGCAAAATGAGAACACAAGAAAATAAAGAGCATAACTTCACTATTTCAGCTAGCTGTCTTAAACTCAATATAATAACCATGAAACTAATATCCATGGGTGATACAACTGATGATACCCTTATTCCTAACAATGGGGTATGTTGCTTTCTTGCTTTATATATTAAATTTTGTACATGAATACCTTGTAAGTCAGGTGCCACAAAGCAATCACAAAGAACAGAGCTACAAGAGTAATAAAACAGTATTATTATATGAACAATATCCTTTCTCCTTAGTTACAAAACAAAGCGCACCAGAAGAGATATCAGAGCAGAAGTCTGGTTTTGCTAGCAATCTGAGTTTGTATCTAATCTATTGCCATATAAAAGCAAGAACAACACAGAAAACAACAAATAGAAGCAGCTTCTTCAAATAATAATCTTGTTGCCCTTGATGAGTGCGCAGAGGAAATCCATGAGCATGGACACCATGAAATGTATTAGAAAATCCATGAGGAAAACCAGCCGCTCCGCCATACATGGCTGCATCATGAAACCCATGCAACTGAAAGTTGAATAAGGATGGTATAAAACCACCAAACGCTGCAGACAATGCAAAATTCCCAAATCTTGTTGTTGCCACTGGCGGTGGGGCAAATCCTCCCAGGCCACCCATAAATCCAAACCCATGTTGATGAAAATGATTTGTTTCAGGTGGAGGAGCAGTTTCAGGCCTCTGACCAGCAGGACGATGCGGAATATTAACGTCCGGAATAAATTTTGATCTCGGATCAGTCGACGTCTTTCCTCTCCCATACAAGGGAACCAGCTTCTCCTCCTCCACGATGGCCTTACAGACAGGGCATTCTCGCGACTGTGAGTGAAAGTGAAGCCATTTGTAAAGACAGGGCCAGCAGAAAAGATGGCCACACAAAGTAATTATCGGGTCTTGCGCTAATTCAAAGCAAATGTTGCATTCAAAATTGGCAGCATCATTATTATTGTTGTTGTTGAAGAAGGAAGGGCTTGGGGGTGACCTTCCTGTTGATTCCCCAAACCCACTTGCCATCTACAAAACCCAAACCATCAAATGCCTATACAAGTTAATGAGTAATACATAACATATATAATGGCCTTACACATGACAATCAGTATTTCACATGTGATACTCGTGAACCATAAAGCTATTGCGTAGTTTCATAACAAACAAAACGCGTTTTCAATGACGAAGCTCAATTGTTGGACGGAATTGAAAGAAACTTTCAAATCCAACAAAATCTCTAAAAAAAATAATAAAATCGTTTGACAGAAAAGAAAAGAAAAAGTAGACAATTATAAAGTCTTTCTCACATGAAAATTCGGAATTGCAACAGAGAAGAAAAACCAGGGTTTACAGATTGAGAGCAATCACAGCGAAGAAGATGAAATCTAAAATGATAAAGGAAAGAAGAAGGGAATAGAAAATTACGAACCTGCGGAAAGCGAAAATTGAGAGAAGAATGGATCGGCTGTGGAAGTCAATAGTCAAAAGTGAACAGAGGGAGGGCGTATCATGTGTGACTTGCAATTTGGTTTATCAGAAGCAATAGAAAGGACGAAGTTTCTTTCCTTTTACCTTTTTGGAATAATTCCACGGAATTCTTCAACAGGTTAATTGCTTATTGCTTTATTTATTATCGATAACTCAAGAGAATTGGATTAAAAATTTAATTTATACACGCACTGGACTGTTTCTTTTTTTTAAAAAAAAAAAAAAAAAAGATGCACTGAATTGGTTCAGTGGATTGTCAATCTATATTAAAAAGATAATTTAATTATTCTAAAAGATAATTTATTAAAATTTTAAAATAAATATTTATTTAATTAAAATTAATTATACATAAATATTTTAAATATATAAACTATATAAATATGTATATACTATCATTCAATTATACATTATTATGATGAATAAATAATAAGATAATAAAATGATTGTTTTTTATAATAATAATTAAATTTTAAATAATATTTTGATACTTTTAAAATAATTTTTTTATTTTAATTCAAGTTTTTTAATTATTTTAAAAAATTATTATAATATCTATTATTAAATAATAAAATTAACTGATAACAGGATAATAAGAACATTAATAATTTATTGAAAATAGATACTGTAATTATATATAATTTTTTAAAAATTAT
>JAMLFT010007439.1:0-14803 GCA_026544285.1 Pachyrhizus erosus | reverse complement strand
TTTAAATATATAAAAATTTAAGAATATAATTTATTAAAAAAAAATTATATAAAATTATTCTATTAAATTTTTGATGATGTGATAAATTAAAATTTTTATTATAATATTACCTAATACTATTAATTGACAGTGAAAATTAAAAAAAATAAAAAAATAAAAATTAATTTTTTAAATAATCAAAATAAAATAAATATTTTTTAAAATTATATTCATATTTAAATCCTTGATTAACAGAGAAAATGGATAAGTGTCAAATTACCTTCATCCATGCATAAATTTTTGCTTTAAGAAATTAATTGTTAATACAGACATTATAAATTATAGGATTAACATTAATAGAATTATCTACAGTATAATATGCCATATTATTAGTATAAACTGACAATATTCATATTAATATATTTAACATTCATTAATACATAATTATTTTTTTAGGGGTATGTGCCAAAAAAAATGTCGTTTAGGAACGTCTTTCACATGTGATTCCAGCCTAATTTGTGGAAAGGAAACTCAGCTAGATATCTTGGCATGTGGCTGATGAGCTGTGAATTAATTGACTCCATAATAACAATTACAGTAACTAGCAAGTGTGGTGTTGTCATGTTGCTTATACTTCATTAAAGTAATTCGTCACTAAAAATATGAATATAGGAAGATTTTCCCCAACAAATTAAAGATGATTATATAATATTGTACATATTATTGAAAATATGCTTAAATGTGTGCAATTTGAACGTGTACAATTTAGTTTTTACAAATTTTTAATTATATTTCAATTTTTAAGATATTATCGAGGTAAACATAAGAATATTGTTCTTATTACTTAGACTTGGGGATGTATATTGGTTTGTTTTTAATATTAAGACAGTATTTGTATTTAAATTTTATGTTATATTTTAACTTTATGTACAGAGTTTAATAATAATAAAACTTCAAGTATTCCTATTCGTAACAGATCATTTCTTTTAAAATTAATTTTTCTACAAAAAAGTAAAATTGATATTAAAAACTAGTTCGTGTGAAAATGAAAGCATGAGCAAGCGGTTACAAGATGTTCTTCCTATTTTTTACAAAAACAATTATGACATTTGAGAAATAAAAATGAAACATTATATAAATGCTTTAACTCTTAGAGACGTTGTGAAGAAAATTATGATTTTCCTTTGTTGTTAGACAATATCATCATGTATGACCTAGATAAAAATTCACAAATAAAGAAAAAAAAAAGACAAAAACATGTTTGTTTACTCATGTTTCATAAATTATCTTTCCTAAAATCATAACTTTTAAAATAAATAAAAAATTATGTGAAGGAAAAATATATGTGCACGGAATGAAAGAATAAAAAACATGTAATTCTTGAATTTAATGAAAGAATTGAGTTGTAAGGAATGAAGGAGTTGATAATAAATGCTAAATAAATTGTTTAACATTATTAATTAGGTATGCTTAGTGAATATTAAAATTTCTAATTCCATAATTGTAAAAAAAAAATATTACAATACCAAAAAGATATAAAAATTCTACAGTCACCTTAAAGAGCACAAAGGATTGATTTGTATAAGATTGTGTTTGATAGAAGTGTTACGTGTATTATGACTCTTAGAGTAGATTATGAAGTAAATAGAAACTATCAACGGTGCTTTCAAACCAAATCACAAAACAATAAAGGAAGAAAAAAGAAGCAACTTAAAGGTATTAGACATAGAACTTAAGCAACAACACTCAAGCTTTTCCACCATTTTCTTATTGTAATGAAAAACTAATTATCCATAAAAAAAGATATTGATAGAAACATGACTTACAATGTTCCAAGTGTGGTCAATTAGGATACATTAAGAAAAAATACAAGTTTAACCAACCTTAATGAGAGACTAAGGTCAATGAACATAAAGTATAATGTCATGTTTTATAACCAACAAATCTACAGAAGCTTGACTTGTTGAGAGATTTTTTTTTTTCTATTAAGTATTTTAAAAAAAACTAATTTACGAAAATATTGTAAAAAAAAAAAAAACTATTTGCCAACGTGAGATTATTTGTGCCACGTAGGTAATGGGAGCTGCTAACTTAGATGGCTTCTTCCAGCTTGGATTTGGCAGTTGTGGGAGGCGTCAACCAATTTACCATCTCCTAAGTCACTTTTTTATTATTATTGACACATTAATATGTGTTTGTTAGTATTCAACTATTATTTTTTTAAACTGTTACTATAAAGTTGTTAATTGCAGCTTTTACTTTTTGAAATGCTTGTGACATGAATAAGACTTTTTAAATTGATTGAAGTTTTTTTTGTTTTTTGGGAGAATGGAAAACACCATTTAACTTAGTGTCTCGTATTAAATATAATCTTTTATAATTATTAAGGGATGTATCATTTTGATTTTAGTATTCCTTATTTTTTATTTTTTATTTTTAAGAATGAGAGGCGCCATGTTATATGTAATCTCCTATTGTCTATATTAACATGATCATATGTGATAAAAGGTATTAGCCAATGTGATAAAGGTAGTAGCCTATGTGAAAATATTCACCTTACAAAGTTTGAAAGGCTTATTCATGTTACAAACAATTTAAAAAGCAAATGTAGCAACTAACAACTTTACGTTAAAAAAACAAAAATTGATACTAACATACACAAACTCACATGCCAACAATTAAAAAAGTGATTTAGAAGATGATAAATTGATTGATGTCTCTGACTACTGCTAAACCCAAATTAGGAGAAGCCATCTAGGTTGGTATCTTTTACTGTCTACGTGACAAAAACAATCCCAACTTGATAAATAATTTTTTTCTACAATACTTTAGTAAATTATTTTTTTAATACCTAATAAGAAAAAAAAAACCTATTATAGTAATTGTACAAAGATACATATGACTTTTAATAAAAAATTTATTCTCAAAGTTAGAGTTAAAAAAAACTAGGGAAAAGGAAACAATTGCAAGCATAACTTGGGTTTTAAATTACTCTAATGTTTTACATGTTCCTGAAATTAATTAAACTGCTAAAAGTGTTGTTTAATTATTGAAGAAAAATTATAAGGTGTTGTTCAAACATAACTGTGATTAAAGATTCAAACAACTTAAAAATGTTCAAAGTTCAAATGACAAAATGTTTTTTTAAATGATAATAAAAATAATAAATTAAAATTAAAATAATAGTACATTTGGGCCTTTTAGGCCTACTGATTTTCCCGTGAATGGTAGTTTGTTGATCGGCCCAAAAAAAAAAATAATAATTTCATTAAAAAAATCCTATACCAATATTTAATAGCACAGCATCCATAATCTTTAACTCTAGGGACGCTTCTGATTTATCAAAATAATAACAAAAATAACAATAAAAGAGTGAATGATACAAAAATGTATATTTTATATGATTTCAAAAATAATTGAGACAAAATATAAAGAAAAATATAGGAGAAAAGTTTAAATTTTTGTTACTCAATAATAAAAGGAGTAGTCTTTAGAAATTTATCAATTCCCATAATAGTGAACCTAAAACCTAGAAAACTCTCTAAATTTGAATTTCATCTTTGACTGTCTCTTGAAATTTTCCACTTTTAATTTCGTTTTATTTCACTCTTACTCCATTTAAGTTAATTAGCGTTTAGATAGTCTTATTGCAAATAACTTGATAATCATATTTAACTCTGTTTTAAACGTTCCTCGTATTTATGAATTTGATTGCTTTTTATTCATATTATTTTAGATGTTAAGGGAATAGCATAAAGGTGAACTTTTAACATTATAAACTCTAAAATTGAACTTAAGATTCGAACCATGAAAATAAGTTTAGCCTTCAGGAGTTTCTCTTTAAATTATTAGAAATCTTAACGGATTTGGCTATGTTTAAATGCATAGAAAGAGTAATTTAATCAAATACATTATTACGATTCTAAAAGCAACTAACAATTAAATTAGGATAATTCACCTTTAAAATAGATCTAAATCAATGAAAGGGGCAATATTTAGAAATATATCACTTCCCACTGAGACCAACTTAAAACTTAGAAAAGTCTTCAAATTTAGAACTCATCTGATTATCCCTTATCTTGAATTAATTAGTTCTGTTACCCAATTTAAACTAATTAGTGCTTTGATAGTTATATTGCAAATAATTTGACAATCATTGTTATTATCCTTGTAGAGACTCTATTTTTATGTTATTTGATAAAGTCGAGTTCTTCCAATACATCAAAAATCTTAACACAAATTGTTAAAATTTAGCCATTAATAATATTATACCTGGAGAGACTAAATTTTAACCATTAAATGTACATGTTGGATTCATTTAAACTATTTTATAATTTTACACAATTAAAATCGTCGCTTTGTCATTATTTATTAGAACTATTAGACAATTACGCATCCATAGTCTTAATTAGCTTTACATAATCCTGTTAGTTAGGAGAGAGACCTATTTTGTACAACCAACAAAGTAATATTTATAATAAAAAAATTGAAATATAAATGTCAAAAATGAAAAAGAGATGAAGAAATATTTTAACTTTACAATCCTTACTGAACTAAGCTTTAATTAACCTTGAACTAGAAAAGAGATGTAGTTCCTAACGGAAGCAATGAGAAAACAAAAGCAAAAACAAGAAGAAAAAAAAAACACTAAAAAAGAAGAAAGAACTAACATTAGTAGTCAAGGTAAGGCTGCAAAAGTCTTTAAGCGTTTATAAACCATTTTTATAAGTAGGCTTTAAAAACTGAGTTTAAAACAAAATAAAAATAATAAGAGGGTCCTTACTTAAGGTCCCAAATACAATAAAAAAAACATAAAAGTTTTCCTAATTAAAGTGTAAAAACAAAATAAAATATAAAAATAAAGTATCCTAATCAACTTTCTTAGTACTATGCAAATGTTGTGTGCTTTATAACAAGATATGGTAAGGTGACTTTCAATTTTCTTCCTTCATTTGATCTTAATTAATAATCATTTCATCCCAAGTCCATGTTTTCCCTTCCTGCATAAAAAATAACAAAAGATAGTAATATTAATAAAAAAAGATAACAATATTAAATTTACTAAAAAAGTGTGTCTAAATTACTAAAAATATGCAAAGAAAGGATAAGAAATTATGATTAAAATATGATACATAATTTTCCTTCTAAATTTGACCTTTTTACCTATCGTAACTTCTAATTGACTTTATTTTCAAGAACCACTATTTTTTTTTAAGTGTCTAAGAATGTGTGCAATATGTCATCTCATATTTAGACCTAATTTATATTTAAAGAGAATTAAAACATATTCAACGGACTGACTTTTTGGACTTTATAATTAGTGCATTTACAGAATTTGGCAAGCAAAAATGTATCTCGTAACGTGACCTAAATCTTAAAATTTCACATGATATCTTGTAGTATTAGTAAGGGTAAATGAAGCCTAAAAATGCTTATTTAAGCTTTGAAGACATTGTACATATTTCTTATTTCTTCTTTTATGCGGTTCAAAGATTTCCCATCAATAATAGGAAAAGAAAATAAAAAAATATAAGATAAAATTGATGTATAAAAGAAAGTAGTTTTAAAAAATGTTACAGAAATTATGAGTAGAAGTAATATTATTCACAGCAACATTAGAAAAGTGGACAAAAAGTTTGGCTCAAGAAAAGGAAGTTTGGTCCGTGAAGTTGGCCACGTCAACCTTGGCATCGGGTCATGGGAGTGTCTTGTTTCTGCGATTAGAAATACATTCACGGGATTGGCAATGGAAGGTAATGCAGACATGTTCTGACAAAGTTCCGTGACCATGTGGGCCCTTCTCCCCCAACAAAAGAATGCTATTTCCCACCCAATACCCATTTTCAGCCAAGGGAAACTGCTAACATTATGATCCATCGTCCACACCATACTTGCACTCAATTAACTTTTATTCTACATTATTAAAATTTAAGGATAAAGAAAATAGTGGATGATATCAAATGTAAGAATAGTGGCAGATAAGTCATGTGTGCATATTTTTATGTAGTGGAAGAAAAGACACTGGTTGATGCACGCTACGTAGCCTACAACATGCTCTATTGCCTACGCCACTCTTCTCTGCTCCACTTAAAACTTGTAAGTAACATGCAAGATATTTGTCCTTGCATGTAAGTGGGGAACTAGAGAAGGTGAACCACACACAAAGGAAACAAAAAATTAGCTTCAATATGGAAGGCAAAAGAAGGTGGAACTGAAAATAGTAAATTCGCCTTGTGCCATTGCATAACTACTTTATATGTTCTAGTTTTTATTTTAAAACAACATAAAGTAGATTATATGCACACAGTGCGCTCAACACTAATAATGGATCGTGTCTTCAAATCTGTTCAGTTGAGAATATCTTTTCAAACTTCGCACGCCATTTCATTATTTTCCTCAATCCTCGGCATATCACAATCAGATACTGAATGATCAGACTTCGAACTCAATAATGAAAACATTTAATTAATTTTTTTACTTTGGTAGATCTAATGTAATTGTAACTCAATGTTTCCCAGTAGATACGGACAGAAATATAATGTAGTAACGCACTCTTGACAATAAGGCTGCGTTCTTTTTTAGCTTAGACTTCACAAATTCCAACTAAAACGTAAGATTGGATGAGTAATTCTGTTCAAACTTTATCTCTGCGCTTTCACACACTTTCGAATTGAATCCGAAAAACTTGACGGATTGCAAACATCACCTTACAAGACACGTTCCTGTTATCACATTCACATGACGAATAAGAAATATATTATGTGGGGTAGCACAAAATGAAAGCAAAATATAATGCTGAATAATTATTATATATATATATATATACCTACAATGTCTCCCTATGTAAACATACCAACAGCTCAACGCCGCACCAGTTCTCCCCCCAAAAACATTCAGGTAGAAGAACCATTCCGTTTTACTCTCATCTTTCTTTCGTAGCATTAGATAAAACAACATCTACTTTGACATTTTGGGTTACATATGAATTATCTGACATGTGAAATTTGGCAGGTCATGGATGTGTTGTTATTATTATGTGTTCTTTTGGTTGCTTTGCCAAACCTGGCTGTAGTGGAGAGCCGCAAAGCACCAGTTCTGGACTACTTTGAGTATTGTGCTTTGAGCTGCAGAGCTTACAGTGCTTCAGTGGAAGAATTTGGAGGGGTTGGTGATGGGACAACTTTGAACACAAAAGCCTTTCAGGCAGCCATAGATCATTTGAGACAATATGCATCAAGTGGTGGGTCTCAACTTTATGTTCCCCCAGGAAGATGGTTAACTGGCAGCTTCAATCTCACCAGCCATTTCACTTTATTCTTACACAAGGATGCTGTGATTCTTGCCTCTCAGGTCTAATAACCTAATTGCCAACGTTATTCTTCACTTCATGTAATTTAAGTGTATTGACATTATGTTTGTTTTAAAACTATGATATTAGGATGAAAATGACTGGCCAATAATTGATCCCTTGCCATCTTATGGTAGAGGGAGGGACACCCAAGGTGGAAGGTTTAGCAGCCTAATTTTTGGAACCAACCTCACTGATGTAATCATAACTGGTAATGAAACGTATGTTTTAGAGATTACAAATCTTGTCCAACTAAAAATTTACTTCTTTTATTTATTGAATTCAAATTTGATTCTAGGGGACAATGGCACAATAGATGGACAAGGTGATCTGTGGTGGCAAAAGTTCCACAAGGGGCAGCTTAAGTATACCCGGCCTTACCTGATTGAAATCATGTACTCAGAAAATGTTCAGATATCCAATCTCACTTTGGTTAATTCTCCATCGTGGAATGTCCATCCTGTATACAGCAGGTTCATCCTTTTTCCTCTCTTTGACATGTCTATTATCATTAATAAATTGACTCTACAAACTACCTGCGGGCGAAAATTACTATGTTGTTTCATGTTTTCTAATTAATGTAAGAAATTGAATGCAGCAACGTTGTTGTTCAAGGAATCACGATTCTTGCTCCCGTGACATCTCCAAATACAGATGGAATCAATCCTGGTAAGTTTTTCCAAGATGATATAATTTAGTTACAGAATTCTATCAATGATCATGTGTATCACGTACCGAATGTACCATTCCACATGCCGCATTCTCTTTAAAAGAAGTCTTGTAGAAATAATGTAAAAAGTGACGAACTGAATGCATTCTCTTTAATGTACCCTTATCATTTAGTTAGTAATATGGTGATCTAGTACTTAGTCCAGTACTTTATGTTGGCCAAACTGATTAAGTTTTATGGTTTTGGTGCAGACTCATGCACAAACACACGAATTGAGGACTGTTACATTGTGTCTGGGGATGATTGTGTGGCTGTGAAGAGTGGTTGGGATGAGTATGGTATAGCTTATGGAATGCCAACAAAGCAGCTTGTAATCAGAAGACTCACCTGTATTTCTCCATTCAGTGCTGTGATTGCTTTAGGGAGTGAGATGTCTGGTGGGATTCAGGATGTGAGGGCTGAGGACATTGTAGCTATCAATTCAGAATCAGGGGTCAGAATCAAAACTGCTGTAGGAAGAGGGGGCTATGTCAAGGACATATTCATTAGAAGAATGACCATGAAAACCATGAAATGGGCATTTTGGATGACGGGAAATTATGGGTCTCATGCTGATGACAACTACGATCCTAATGCACTTCCTGTGATTCAGAACATTAATTATCGCGATATGGTTGCAGAGAATGTCACTATGGCAGCAAGGTTGGAGGGTATATCTGGTGACCCTTTTACTGGAATATGCATATCCAATGTAACCATTCAACTGGCGAAGAAGGCTAAAAAAGTTCCATGGACTTGCACTGATGTTGCTGGGATTTCAAGTGATGTGACTCCTGCTCCATGTGATCTGTTGCCAGACCAAGGAGAAGAGAAGATTGGGGCATGCACCTTCCCAGAGGACAGTTTGCCCGTCGAAGATGTCAAGGTTCAAACGTGCACTTACAGAAGGAATTTATGATAGTTTAAAAGGAATGACTCAGTTCAAGGGAACAATCCAAAGCAAACAATGTAATACCTCAAACATTGTATCTAAAACAAGGTGTACTTATAAAGACTCTGAACAAGGGCAATAATGACAACAGTGATACAGAAATGAGTCAATAATAAATACACATTTTAGTCCTTTACTAAATTCATTGTTTTTTCGCGTGAACCTTACAAAACATAAATAGGTAGAAGTAACGAGCATACTATTTATTTTATTGCTGTTGCTGCATTCAAAAGGAAGATAGTTTCATTAAGCAGGCTTTATTATTGATTTACAACTCTTTAGTGTTTAACAAATTACTTTGCCACACTCAACCAGTCACCCAGTTCACAAGAAAAATCACCGATCACCATACGTGAAAGCCAAGCATCTTAGACTTGTAATGTAACAAACAGTGTCATCTAAACACTGAAGCTGGAAAGTGACATTTAAAGATAATTGTCATGAAATAAGAGAAAGGCTCCGTGACACCCTATTCCCAGAGCAAACTTGAGCGAGCACAATACAACACAGCTTTTTTATTACTCTTATAAAGGCCTGTAACATCCAACTGGATTTCTAACGTTTACCCATTTTCCTGGAGAAATTTGTTTCCATATCCTCGTTGGTCTAGGACTAGATTACAAGGAAGAGAACTTCAATTTGTCCCTAGCAAATCATCTGGGGGATGCACAGGCAATATATTTAAGGGGAAAGAGGTTCATCTTGTTACATTTATACAAATAAGAAAGAATTACTGGCAGGTTGGATCTGGATTGAACTTCACTGATTCCCTCCAAATGAGTTCCTTCACGTGCTCTTCAGTGCATGTTGGCTGATCAAAATCAAAACTGAATGGCCTGGGACAGACTGGCTCATCATTGATGTTATGAAGTGATGAAAGATAAGGGTGACATAATGCCTCATCAACTGCAAATAAATGAAAATACCACATAAACATGAAACAAATAATACCATTTTTATTTACTAAGAAAACTATAAACCCGCATTGAAACTAAAAAATTCTATAAAAATGCATACCAGTAATGCGTTTGTTTGGGTCAAAGATAAGCATCTTTTCTAACAGGTCCAATGCCTCAGGCAACATGTTAGGGAATCTGGCCGAGAATTTTTGCTTCCGGTACTGTGGAAGCTGTCTAATATATCTTCTGGCATTATCACTTCGGAGAAATTCAAGGCTTGCATCATCAGGTGAACCTAATAACTTTTTTACCAAAGGAAAACAGAATGTATGAATGGAGTTACAAGTTATAGCCATTAATTAATTTACACGCAACTACAAAATCAGCTTATATGCATTTTTCTCATTAATTCACAATAATAAAGGTAATGGCACATATAGTCAATGTAATACGATAATTAAAGAATAAATAATATATGCATTGAGAATGTGTAAAAGACTTCTACATTGTCATCTAACTTTAAACTATCATATATGATTGTTAATTTTGATAATAACTACAAATTCTTACTAAAAAAGTTTCTACTGGTAAACTTTTTCACTGACAGTGCTATGTGCCTGTTAAACTCTTAGCTAAAAACTTTACATGCTTCAGCATAGCATAACCAAAATTGGAAGCACCAAAACCTTACCTCCGTTATAAGCCTTAGTTGGTGAACATAGTCTTTGCCAGGGAACAAAGGTTCTCTGGTCATAATTTCACCAAGAATGCACCCAACAGACCAAACATCAATTGCAGAGGTATACTCAGAACAATTAAGGAGCAGTTCTGGGGCACGGTACCATCGTGTGACAACATACTCTGTCATGAAATCCGTTTCAGATGTTGTCCTTGCCAAACCGAAGTCCCCAATTTTAAGGTCACAGTTTGCATTCATTAGTAAATTACTGGGCTTAAGGTCACGGTGCAAAACATTAGCTGAGTGCACATATTTCAGCCCCCGTAACAGCTGGTATAAGAAGTACTGCACAAGTTTCTTCCAATATCAATTCCATGCTTAATTTCAAACTCGGTGAAAAGAAGAAATCAAAACAGAATATTTCTTGAGGTGAGTTTTTGTGTGAGATTCTTATGTCAAAATATAAGACCTAAGATGCAATAGTTATTTAAGTTATCACAGGCAAATATGTGTCACTTTAATGGAAAAGAAAGCATTTCCATTACCATTATATATATTCTCAATACCGTTGACTTTCATGGAAGTTCTGTATAAAAGATTAATGCTAAATACACTAAGTCTGTAGTTTATGATCTTAATCCGACGTCAAGGCATGTTCTTAATTCAAACGTTTATACTAACAACTGCTACCATCCGAGAGGGGTATAGAAGGGCTATATCTATATTGTGTGTAACAAGAGGTAGATACTGTCATGTTAAGGAAATACAATAAAGACAAACTTGCTCTAAAAGAAATTGAAAACAGCACGTAATTAAGATCCAATATTATCATTTGAGCCAAACCTGACAATGTTCTTCACTAAGAGGTTGGTCAGAATGAATTATATGATGAAGATCAGTGTCCATCAATTCATAAACAATGTACACATCATTGAAGGTCTCCTTTTTGGGGGGTCGTATGATATCCTTGATGGCAATTATCTGTGAAAGATGGTAGCAATTTAAGTATTTAAACAAAAATTGTAAATTGAGAACAAGCTTCAAAAATGTAGACAAAAGGACAATAGGAAATCAAAATAAAATTGAGTATGATCCAATTAATAAACCGTCAATTTAGTCTCCAAAGTATTACTCTATCTCTCAAGTAGTTCTTAAAGTAATAAAACTGTATAAATAATCTTCCAAGTATTGAATTTTCATCAATTTAATTCCTAATTTGATATATTATATTAATGTTCAAGGACCAATTTTAATTTCTAATACTTGGAGGACTACATAGCATTTAATACTCGAGAGATTACTTGTATAGACTTTTACTAGGGACCATTTAGGAGTAAGGGTAATAAGATGAAATTGATGATTTCTTTATGATTGAATCAGGTAAATTCTCTCTCACTATATCTATAACTTAACACACACAAGTATGTATGTATAGAAGAAAATCATCTTGCATGATAATCGTCCAAGAGGATATGAAAAAAGACAACTCATCTCTTACCATTGACATATATATTTAAAATCTTTCTTACCAATAACAGTTTTTGAAACAAAATTTGTATTGCATGGAAATTAGCTTCAGGGGTTTGTCAGTTCTAAAATATGTTAAACATTCAATTGACGTCATTCCCACAGAGCAGTTTGATTTCCTTTTATTTAATTTTGTAGACAGAGTACTCTGAGCTATGTTATGCGGTACTTTATTTTGGGAGAAATTGAAATATAGAACATTAAAAAAACTTCTCACTCGACCCCCAGTACTGCTGGAGAGGAAAATCTCAAGAACGTGCTGAGGCCATTAATTTCAGCTATGATAGATCAGCATTCTAGAAGGAACATAAGTACTCAATATATAAGAGACTAACATCATATAAATTTATAAAAGCAATTGCATCATGATTACTAGGAACATACTATATTTGAAAAATAATGTCCTCACTTTGCAAGATGAGCACTTACATTTTCATGGTCCATGTGACGAAGGAGCTTGATTTCTCTCAATGTCCTCTTAGCATCAATTATATTGTCAAATGCGTTACCGATCTTCTTGATGGCAACTTGTTCGTGTGTTTCGGAATTAACAGCAGCACTAAAAAAAAACGTTGTTCAAGTGCATAAAAAATTATTTAAGCAAATGTCAAATTTCAACACTTGATCTGAAGAAGGAAATAAAGCACTTACCAGACGATGCCATTAACGCCTCTACCAATTGGGCGAATAGGAGGCACATACTTGGAAGACACCTCGAACAAGTTTCCATACACATTATACTGTGCGTATTTACCACCATGGGTGAGAACCCTTTTGATTTTAGCATCCCCTGAAGCTGAAGAAGCAGCAGAAGAGCTTGACCCTTTTGTGGTCATGTTCAATGTTGAAACTCAAAGAACAAAGGATCTTCACCTTTCCAATCTAAATTACAAAGCCAATCAGAGTTTGCTTTTACTAAGCTTCCCAATAGCAAACAGAAAATAACATTTTTCACTGGTTGAGTTTATTAGTTGATGATGGGAACGTACGTAAATACTACTACCTTCCACCCAATTAGTATAAAAATAATATAGATACTTATGTTCATAGACCAACATCAGGTACAAGATAATTTTGACACATACACAAAAAGTGGTTGTATAACATATCAAAAAGGAAAAAGTAGTTGTAGGATAAGTGTGTTTTAATGAAGCTTTAACAAAAATCTTAAAATTGCTTTTTCCGGATCATGGGCTTGCTACTTGGCTATTGATCATTCTACCTGTAAAAGCCTAAAGTGTAACGTGATCTCTAAAAGCATATGATTTGTCACAAGATGTTTGCCAATTTTCTTGCATTCATGCATCGTTAAACATGTAGAAAGTAGAAACCAGGTTTCTTTTCCTTTTTAGGTGCGCACACCTCAGAACCACGTCCCATTCTGAGTTCACGAATTGCATGTGATAAGTTGCATGGTAAAACGTGTGCCGTGATTGAAAGTACACCACGTATTGTACTTTATGGTATGAAAAGAGAAGAGGGAGAAAAATGGATATGAACTAACTGAACATGAAATGAAAAAGATTAGTTATAAAAAATGTACATGATACTCGAAACGTTTGTAATTCCTTTGGTAGCTAAGGAATTACTCACAATAAAGTGTGCACAAGTATCCTGAGAGAGCGTGTATATCTCTGAAGAGACGTCTTTTGCTTCTTTGTTTGAAATCAATTCCTCTTTTATGTGAAATGTTTTCATAATTTTTTTAGTATGTGTCTGTGGTATATGAAAGGATTTGGATTGTCAACTCAAAGTGCAGGGTTTGTGTTCCAATTTTCAAAACGTGTGTGAAATATAGCACACACAAATGCAACTGTTGTTGGCGCAGTGGCAAGCAAACTTGGAACATCAGGGTTTGACTTGCTACATAATACATCAGATTCAGCCATTCTTTGTGCAAGTGGTGGATCTATGTTCACTGCAAATTTTACATGTCAAACGTAAGTTTACAAAATTCACGATATATATGTAGCCGCCAAAAACTGGAGAGAATATTTGAGCCTGTAGCAGTCTAACGAAGAGTATAATTAACAGGGTAAACTACACTAACATCTTCTGAAATTTAATGAAATTGCCTTCAATACTCTTTCTCTTTTAACATCCTTCCGCATAAGAAACTAATGGAGATAGTATTAACGAGAAAGACACTTGATCTTATTTATATGTTCAGTGATAAGAATTAAGGAAAGGTTGTGGAATGTGGAAGGTCAAAAGACGACAGGCATTGAATAAATTTTCGTTAAATCTGATGAGATGTATGTATTATTTATCGTAATTAGTTTTTGTTAGATGTTTGTGTTCTTCAAATATGCAATACCCGATGTAAGAGCTTGCTTGTCCATAACCACGTTCTTGAAATAGTAGCCATTGTAAAAAAAAATAAAAAAAAAATAAAAAAACTAGCTACCATTTATTTGAATTATTATTAACAGAGACAATTTGTGTATTTTAAGGCTACACGAGTTGACTTCACTCCCTTTAAATTCTGAAATTCTGCTATGAAGATCCATGTATAAAGCAAGAAAGCGCTGTTTATTATATAATTAAAATTCATAATAAATAAATAATTTTTAGTATATAAATTATATTATAATTATAATTTGTAATAAATTGAATATATAAATTATAGTTTAAATTTAGGATAAATAATTGTAAGAGTAATATATTGTTATTTTTAACTATTATTAATTTTTTAAAAATATTGAATATT
>JAMLFT010007438.1:0-14804 GCA_026544285.1 Pachyrhizus erosus | reverse complement strand
ATTGTGTTACAAATAACATGTAATATTCACTACTTCATCGTAAAAATGCTTAGGAGTAGAGTTATCATTCAACACGATTCTAGCCATTTCTTGAAATCACCTATTTTTTTTTCTCTACCACACTATTTTGTTGAAATGTTCTTGACATAGAGAAGTAGTGAGAAATTTCATTATTTTCACAAAACCTTAGAAAAATCTCATTTTCAAACTCTTTTGTATGATAATTTCTGATTAAAGCAATGCAAATGTTTCTTTGTTTTAAAATCTTTTACAACTTGAAAAGATACATCCTTGTGGGCTAGGAACATAACACATATCCATCTAGAATAGTCATTCACAATGATGAGACCATACCATTTACCACTCACAAAGGCAATTATGGTGGGACCAAAAAGATCTTTATGTAACAAATTTAGTCGTCTAGAAGTACAAATAAAATTTTTGCTTTAAAAAGAGGTTTTTAATCATTTTCTTTTTTGACAAACTTCACAAAGGTGATCCCCTTTGATATGAAAGTTTGGAAGACCTCTTACGAAGTTATGCTTTTTCAAGTTGAAGATTAATCTCCAACTTGCATCTCAAAGCTTCTTATGTCGTAGTCATTTCTCATCTTTGATGAATACTAGACATGATACATTTTGATATTTTAGTTCTCCCAGTTTAATCTTATAAAGATTATTTCTCCTCTATACAATAAACAACACAACTTAATCCTTATTTTTTACTATGTATAAATCTTTGTTGAAGGAGACATCATGTTCGTTGTCACATAATTAACTTATGCTAAGTAGACTATGGCTTCATCCTTCAACTAGAAGAACATTATTAATAGAAGTAAAGAAGGGCATATCTATATTACCTACTTCTATTATCTTTCCTTTATTATTTCCTACAAAGTTGACTATTCCACCATTCCTTGCCTTAAGGCTTTGGAACATACACCATTCTCTCATGATGTGTCGTAAACACTCATTACCCAAGTACTAGGATGAGAGTTTTCTTCTTGTTGTTAAGTAAATTAGAAATAGGAAAAAAAATTTATTTCGATACTCAAATGGACTTGACTCCTTTCTTGTTAAACTTGAAGGTTTTGGACATACTTTTCTTAGGTAGGTGTTTGCATTTGGACATTATATGTCTAAGTTTGGCATAGTAATCTTATGAGGAAGCCTGCTTATTATGGACATCTTTCTTTTTCACATATCCAAGGCCATATTTATTTGAAGGATTCCTAAACATCTTAGAATCCTAGACAAATTTTTTTATTCCTTTACAAAATTGGAGAATTTCTTCTTCAATTCCTTGACTTCAACTTGAAGTTTCTCAACTTCTTCTAAGTCTAGCTTTGATGAAGAATCGTCTTCAGGTTTGGCCTTTTTTATACTTCTAAAGCCTTGTTTTTAGAAATAAGAGTTGCATGCTCCTTTGATAATTTTGAAAAATTATTTTTCATAATTTTATAGACTTTAGATAGAAGGGATGGGTTAAAAAATGTTCATGATAAGTTTCTCTTAAGGATTTAAGGTTACAAAAATCTTCCTCACTTTCTTCTTCTTTTTCCTTTGTGTTAGATTCTTTTAGGGAGACATTTGTTGTAAGGCACAAATTAACTTCTTCAACACCTTCTTCGTGAGTCATATCTTCATATAGATCTTCCCATGTGGCCATCAAACCAAACTTCTTTTTCTTGAGGAAGGTTTTTTTAATCTTCCTCCTTGACAAGCTAAGGACACTCTAATTTGAAATGACCAGACTTCTTACACTTTGTATACCAAACAAGTAAACACAATAACGAGTTTAATATTTTCAAAACTTTTTGCAAAACTTTCGAAAAATAAAAAACACAATACATGATTGTTTGTTTTTTTAGAGAGCAGTTAAACGAAGTTTCAAAAGGATAACGAAAGAAAAATATATAAAATAATGTTGTTTAACATAAATCAACAATTTTTTCCAATCAATGTGCAAATTTTATATTGGTTCACCTTTACCATTGACACTACATCTTGTTCTTAGCAAATTACCAAGTTTCACTAAATCATAAAATATACAAGTATTTTTTGTCAACTCACTTTTAGCTCTACAGTAAGTAGTATTTCTTAATCTCTTCAAGCTACTACAAGAGTATTCTTTCACAAGCCATTTCTGGCTGAATTTCACAAGTTCTAAGATAAATATGGCTTAGATGGCTCTCAACATTTGTATCAGACGAATATAAACAATGCTAATGAGTGTAAATCTCATATTTGCTATGTGTTTGATAGCTTGTTTTAGAAGAGATAATTACAAAATATTTTCAAGCATATGAAATCACAAGAAGGTTTTTCTTAAGACATGTAACTCTTTTTCATGTTCAAAGTCTTCTTTTATTTATAGGCAACATTCTTCAATTATTCGTTGTCTCCCAATACTTTTCCATCTTTGTCAATTGGTGAGTCGTTTGAATCAACAATTAATGTTACATTAAATATTTTCCACCAACTAGTCACCTACTTTACTAATAACACAACCAGTTTATCTTCTTTTGTAACCTCTTATCATATATTAGATGTCAATTCTGAATATTTATGTTTTGAGAAATACTTTTGAGATAAGAGTCTTCATAAATAAGTTTTGATCATTTTCTTTACTCTTCGAAACATTCTCTACACAACAAAAATATTTATATTTATATAAAAATTATAGATGACCAAATGAAACAAATAGACAAAAGAGAAAGACCTATATAAAATCAAATGATATATTAGACAAATTGTTAATCACACTAATAATTTTTTTAAAATCATTAAAACCTAATTATTGTTCTACAACATCAAAATATAAATTTTTACTTATCCTAATTATTTTTTGCCTTAACAAGTGTGAATCAAACATTTTTTCTATATGTTAATTGTAAATTCATAATTTTAAATAAAACTATTTAAATATTGGTACAATGATAGTCATTAAATTTTAAAAATGCATTCTAATTTTAAATTAAAATGAGATTAGAATTATAATAATTAAAACACTGTTTAAATGTTATCATCATCATTATATATACATAATGCTTTTAGTATTTCTTTATTAATTTGAAAACAAAGTTACTAACTGTTTAATAATTATTATAAATATTATTTTTATCATTGGTATCATTTTTGTTATTATTAATATTTTTATTGATAAAACTAAAATAATTAAATAGTTACGTGATTGATACGAATTTATAGTATTTAATGGAAGTAATTATTAATTGTGGGTGTATCTTATACAAATAAATGAAATAATCATTTCATAGTTTATCTATCTTATTAAATTATTTAATTACAAATTTATATTTATAAATTTTATGACATTTATATATTACTTATTTATTCAAATTTTTAATATTTAAATTCATATTATAGTCATAATATATTTTTTATTAAATATTCTTAATTAATGTAATAATATTTATATTATTTTTAATTCATCCAAAATTTATTTTAAATATTTTTTAAAATTCATTCATACATTGTACGAGTACACTTCTAATAAAAATTACTTAAGATGTATTAGTTGTATATTAATACTATATATTTTTATTTTTAAATTAATATTATCTAATATTTTGTAACATACTATTTAATTTTTAAATTATATTTTACATTCTGATTCAGTCACTAATTATTATATATAAAAATTTGAAGGTTTAGTGTAATTAACTTTTCTAAAAAATTAGAATATTAATAGTATTTTACTGTAATATATTTATTATGTATTAAATATATTATTTATATTTATATTTTAATTAAAAAATTATTAGTATAAGTTATTAGTTTTAATATTTAAGTTTAAATTAAGTATATTAAAGTCATTTTATAATAAAATATCATTTTTAGAAATATTATATTATATTTATATTCATTAATCCTTATATATATAAAGAAAAACATTATGAAGTATTTAATTTTTTTCTCAAAATAAAACTAGAATAGATATTTTATACTATCATGTGTTAATAGAGACCCTTTTTGTTTAAAGAGCTTATTATCATTACTATTATTTATTTCTATTAATATTACAATTAATTAAATTGTTATCATATACAAAAGTATTTTTTGTTTAAATAAAAATATTTTGTTCATAATAAATATTAATTATTAGATTAATTACTAATTATATGAAACTCGCCAACATTAACTTTATTATTATATGATGACATGCTTCATAGTATTAGAATTATTAATATTTTTGAAAGATAAAAGAAAAATTTTTAAAATAATTAATTTTTTAAAATTAGGTATTAATATTATTTTATTATAATCTATTTTAATTATTTTTATAAGACCTTCAACTATCTTTTTTATAAAGATATAAATATATGTTAAGCTTAACTATAATACGTGTATATATATATATATAATCAATTAAAATATTATAGTTTTTCATCTACATTTTACTATATTATATTTATAAAAATATAAAAATATATAAGTAATTACCTGTAAGTTAGCATTTTTTAGATATTATATATTATTAATAAATTTAATAACTTTTCAATTATAAGGTGATATAAGTTATTATAAGACATAATCATTGCATATAAAATTAACTGAATTACAACTATTAATATATAACTTTTTTTACATGACTAATAATATATAAATTATTACCATAATTTAATCAATTACATTAAATATTTGATAATTACTCATTGGAATTATAAAATTAGTTATTTTCGATAAGTGGATTTTGAAAATTAAATAAGAATAATAATTATGTGATTTAATTGGATCTTTTTAGAATTAATTAAATTTATAAAATATTGTTTTAATTTTTTTTGTCAATTAAAACTCTTTCTTAGAATTACAAATGTTATGGTATTTCAATTCATTCTTTATAGTCTTTTTGTTTTTATTCATTTTTTTATGTCTATTTTTTCTTTTTATTTTTCTTTTGTTTAACATTCTTATAAAAAAAATTGGTTGAGACTTGCGCGATGATGTTGGGAGCAACAAAAATAATTTGAAAATGATGACTTTTTTTGGATGGATCACATGATATAGTAAAGAAACGTGATTGTGATTGTGGTCAACATTGATAAGAAATACCAAGTGGTGGAATTTTATTTTTCATGATGTTTTCTCTTTTTATTTTTTCTTAATTTTTTCTCTTTGGTCTTTAATTATAAGTTTTTTAGTTACAAATGATTTGTTTTTTATTTTATTTTATTATATTAATTTTAATTTATGATTTTTATTTCATTTATTTGTCATATTTTCATAATTTGACATTTAATTTTAGTTTTGCAGGAATCTTTGATATTATGGAAGCTTAATTAAACAATTGAATGATAGAAAGAAGATAATATGTTTGTATTGGTATAAAAGATACAATAGTATGATTTTTAGGCTATTAATCTTCATTTTTTGCCCAATATATTCTTTTATCATTTTTATAAAAAAATATTACTTAAAATTGTTGTATGAGAATATTTGTCCTTAATCACTTTCTTTATCATTCTTTTTGTTAATGATATATAAAAATGACTAGTTGCTGATTTTTATTTTTTTTTTGCTTCAATGACATCACAAATTAAACATTGAAATAAGGCTTAAATAACTTTTTGGTCTCTATAAAATATGGTGTTTTTTATTTTAGAACTTTAAGTTTTTTCTATTTTAAACTTTTAAAGATTTAAAAAATTTGATTTTAGTCCTTACTTTCAAATAATAATATTAATTAATGACATAACAACAATTTTGATAGCTAATGACTACTTGATACAAGTCTAGCCATTACTGATGAAGCCCTTAAAGAATGGAAGATGGAGGGACCTCTCATTAGAGTTGGGAAGAGAAGACTAGAAGAGAAGATTAGGCTTATTTTGAATTTTGTTGAACCCAAAGCCCATGGGGCCTACCTTGGGTTCAAGGCCTATGTCCATTCCTTTGGCTTGGAATGAGTAATATAGTTTCTCTTAGGCCTTTGTATTTTGGGTCAAGTAGATATGATTTTAATTTGAATAGTCTTTCATTTTTACGCTTGTATTTTGGCCCATCTAGAATAGGAATTAGACTTGAAATTATCAAATTAGGTTTCTTGGGCTTCTAGCCTAATTCGCCACCTCCCTTGGGCTTCGTGATGTACAATGGGAGAGAGGAAGAGCTCATGGACATTCTAGGAGTCTACGCTAGGTTAACTTAGTTTCTTATTTATATCTCATAAGTCAACTTTGATCATAACTTTTAATGAATTGAAATCTTGAATTCTCTATTGTGAGGATTTCTCTCTACTTGCTCGTGAGTAAAGTCTTTGGTTTCCTTATCAAAGTTTCCTAACTTTGTGGTAGGTTCATCACTTTTCTTATCTTGAATTTAGTATTCAAGTGGTAGATTTCCATTTCTTTCTTTATCCATTTCTTATTATTTGGAGATTACTTGAGTTTATGAAGATCCTTGGAACTTAAAGTGCGAATTCATGAGAGAACCTGCTTGTATTGTTCTCAAATTGGAACAATTGGTATCTAGAGTCATCATCTACTTGTGATTAATCTTCAAATCGTTTAGAAACTTCAAATCCTAATCTAATTCGTGCCAAACTTGATCAATTGCTCTCAGTTTATGTTCTTCTACCTTCTATATGTCGTCAAAATGGAAACATCTTTTTTTTATCTTCAATTTTCTTGTTGTTTTGTTGAATTGATGCATAGTTTTTGTTCCTAACATGTTTAGGATTAGAAATATGTAACAATATTCAGTGTAAACTTCTTAAATTGGCTAAATTTGTGCTTCATAAAAGTGCTCGCAAATTTCACGAAGTATTTGATGAAATGCTTACCTTGATTATTTTTTTCATTCTCAAGTTTGTTTTTGATGATCCATAGCTTAGGTTTTGTTCCTCCAATGCAGTGGATTTTTGGCACTTCATTTAATTCGATTTGCAACAATTTGAAGCTTGAATCATGCAAATGTTGGTTCATCACTTTCTCTTTGGCATTCATGCTTGACGAAGCTTTTGTGCTTTTCATTCTTGAGTTTTTCAATTTCGTTTGAGTGTTATGTGGTTCAGTTTTGATGTTGAAGCATTCCTACACTTCATTTGTGTGTTGATTCATCAATTGAGGGCTTGATTCAAACAAATTTGTGTTTCACAAAAGTGCTTGTAAATTTCACGTGTTTGATGAAATGCCTCCAATTGATTTTTCATCTTATGCTTTTGTTTGTTCATCTGTGGCTTATTTTATTTTCCTAGCCTGTTAGATAGTAAAATTCCACAAAGTTATTTTATTTTCCTAGCCTGTCAATTGGAGTTGGTTGGAAATTTAGTGTTCTTGAGTTCATCAATTATTCTTCATTATTTTTGCAAGAACTTGAGTTTGATCTTGAAACTTGGATTAAAATCACTTTTTGATGTTTGTGAATAAAAAAATAAAGAAAAACAAAGAAAAAACGCATTTTATTGCTACTAGAAAAATATAGAGGTCAAAATGAAAATTAAAAAATATAAGGACCCAAAATTTAAAAAAAAAAATTGAAATGTACCTATCTTTTCTCCTTTGATCTTTAATCCAATTATTATCTTGTAGTTGATTGGAATACTAATTCCAAAACACCATTCCTTGTCATTTTTTACTTCAATTTCTTGCAATTGTGTGGTTATTTGATACTGTTCCAGTGGTATCCTAATTCATTTAGGCTTTGTTTCATGTGATACATGCTTTAGAGTTTCTTATTTGTTCATCAACTTTCTTAAATTGTTTTTAGCATGTGTTGAGTTTCTTGTGCAATTTTGTGTTGTTCTCAACATATGTGCATGCTTTGAGTTCCTTTATCATTCTTAAAACTTTTTTATGCATACTTTAGTTTCTTGAGTTGTCTACATCATTCTTCATATTTAGCTTTTGACTTTCTTTGAGTCTCTTTCATCTTCTCCTATTTGTCTTCAATTTCTAATTCCTTTTTTAGTTTAGCTTTCTTTTCTTTTAAGCTTTTGTTGTTTCTCTTCCTTTGGCATCTTGATTTTTGTCTAGTTGTTTTGTTTTCCTTTGGTTGAACCCTTGGTTTGTGTTGAATTTGTACCTCTTTCACAAAGTTAAGCTTTGAGTTGTGAAATTGAGAAATTGGTCCCTAGTAATCCAAAGGGAGATCAAGGAGTGGTAAAAGGAAAGAGTGAAACATCATTGAAAAAGTCTTGATTGAGTGATACACAAGTTGCTTGAGTGTATACACTTGAGGAGTGTGAGGATTTCTCTTGATATACTTGATTATTTGGTAACTTTGTTCATTGTTGTAAGCATGTCTAGTGGAAGTGAAAGTGAAGTTCTTTCTCCTAAATCTGCCAAGCTCATGGCTAATATGATAAAACACATGCAAAGGATTCAACTTGATAATGAAAGGAGAATGAATGAAAAGTATGAAAGAAATAGTAGGGATTTAAAGCATAGGATATATAACTTGATTAGAAATAATGATAGGTCTTCATTTAATTAACATGTTAGTGAGGATTATTATGATGATAATGATGTTAGAAGACATAGGCCAAGAGTATGAAGAGAGGAAAGGGAAAACAATGAGAGGTTGAGACATGTTAGAGGCCATAGTGGTGTTAGGCTAAGGCAACACAAAGAGGAAAATGATCATAGGAATAGGCATGGAAGAGAGGAAAGAGAAGAAGAGCCTAAAATGGCCTTACCTAAGTTTGAGGGTTCTTCAAACCATTAACTCTATCTAGAGTAGGAGACAAAGGTAGACCAAATCTTTAATTGTCATTCCTTAAGTGCACACAAACAATTAAAACTTGTCACTTTATCTTTTAAGAAATATGCAATGAGTTGGTGGAACTAACTCCAAGATAAAGTGAGAAGAAAGAGAAGGATTGGTGAAAGAGATTGGGAGGATTTAAAGAGCACTATGAGAGGAAGATTTGTCCCCTCTAGTTATAGTTGTGATATGCATAATAGATTACAAAGGCTCAACTAAGAGACTAAAAATATAGATGAAAATTTCAAGGAATTAGAACTATGTATGATTAGGGTTGAAGTGGATAAGCCTCAAGAGACCATCATGGCTAGGTTCCTACATGGGTTTAATAGGAACATACAAGACATAGTTGAACTACAATCTTATACTAATCTACATGATTTTTTTCATAGGTCACTCAAGGTTTAGCAACAACTCAAGAGGAGGCAAGGAAGCAAGAAAAACTATGGAGCTTCATCATCATGGAACCCGAATCCCAAAAAAGAGAGCATGTCTTCCTTGAAAGAAAAAGTTGTAACTAGTAGTGTAGATAATTCTTCTCCTTTACTTTCTAAGCCTAATGAAGGAAAAATTGTAAGTAAAATCAACCCCCTTCCCTTTAAATCAAGTTCCATTAAGTGCTTTGAATGTTTAGGAAAGGGACACATTGCATCCCAATGCCCTAACAAGAGGGCCATATTTTTTAGAGATAATGGAAGCATTGATAGTGCCTCTTTTGTGGATGATAGTGAAGCCTCTATTGAAGGTCATTGTGATGTTGTTCACTCACCTAAGGAGAGAGATTTATTTATTTGTAGACGTATATTGGGTACCTTGGCTCATGATTGTGATGATTCCCAAAAGGAAAATATATTTCATTCTATATGTTTGGTAAAAGGGCAAGTTTGCTCTCTCCTTATTAATAGTAGTAACTAGACCAATGTGACTAGCACTAGACTTGTGAATAAACTTGTTTTAACCATGACCCCTCACCAAAAGCCATATAAGCTTCAATGGCTAAGTGAGAAGGGAAAGCTTATGCTTACCTTTTCCATTGGGAAATATTTTGATGATGTGGTGTGTGATGTAGTTCCCATGGAAGTTGTGTATATCTTGTTAGGTTGACCATGACAATTTGATAGAAATGTTTCTTTTAATGGTGTATCTAATCTATTCTTTCAAGTATCAACGACAAAAGGTAGCTCTTAAACCCCTTTCCTCTAAGGAAGTGAGCAAGGATCAATTGAAGATAGAGAAGAAGAAAAAGGGTAAAGAAAAGGTAGAAGCTAATGGTTTGTTGGTTAACCCCGATGCGGTAAAGAAATCTTTTATTGCTAAAGTTCCATTATTTATTTGTATACCTTATCCTATGTGATGTATTCCACCCATAGATCTTGCATCAACCTTTAAGATGTTTCAAAGACTCAAAAGAAATGGATTGAAGACAGAAATGATTCTACCACTTCTTCCTAAGAAGAAGATAAGGAAAGAAGAAAATTCACCACAAGACTAATAATGGTCTTGATAAGAATCATAAGAACTACTCCTTAGAGTTCTAGAGAGAAAAGTTTCTCTAAATCTCACAATATGTTCATTGATCAAAAGGTGAATTACAAGGAGGGGCAGAGCCTTTATTTATAGGCTTCTAAGCTTTTCCCCAAGGCTGCATCCAAGCAATGTGGGAGTTAGAAATAACCTTCTACCTCTCTAATGCTTGAAAAACTCGTCCAAGGCTCTTAATAGGTGACAGATTGGGCTTCTTTGACAAGAAGCAAGCCCAATTGAGGCCCAAACCATTTTAGGCCCAATTCCTAAGAGTAATTAGCCTTAATACAAGCCCAAAATTAAAATACAAACACTCTAATTAATCTTAAACTACAATTGGCCAAAATACAAGGCCCAAAAAAGAAATTCCCAATTTTCAAGATCTTCTGAAAAGAGGCTTGACTTTGTCTTCAAGTCTTCTTCTCATAGCCCTTGTCAAGGGTCCAGGAGGAACTTGAGGTGTCTTATCCTTTGTTGAAGCTAGGAATGCATCACTATGTGCTTAGCTAGCAACCCTAAGTTAGATGACCAATTTGAAAATTTACTCAAGGAGTTTGAGGATGCGTTTCCCAAGGAAATTCCCATAGGTTTGCCCTTTGTTAGAGGAATTGAGCATCAAATTGATCTAATTCCTGGTATTAGCCTTCCTAATAGGCCTACTTACAAGAGTAACCCCAAGGAAACAAGAGAGATACAAAAACAAGTAGAAGATTTTATTAGTAAGGGATGGGTATAAGAAAGCATAAGTCCTTATGTTATGCCTATCATATTAGTGCCTAAAAAGGATGGGTCCTAGAGAATGTGTACTGATTGTAGGTTCATCAACAATATCACTGTTAAATATAGGCATCTCATTCCTAGGATGGACGATTTATTGGATGAATTGCATGGAGCATCTTTTTTTCTCAAAGATAGACTTAAAGAGTGGCTATCATCAGATTAGGATGAAAGAAGGGGATGAGTGGAAAACAACTTTCAAGACCAAATTTGGATTGTGTGAATGGCTGGTAATGCCCTTTAGTCTGACTAACACCCCAAGTACCTTTTTGAGACTCATGAACCATGTTCTTAAAAACTTTTTAAGCAAGTTTGTTGTAGTTTACTTTGATGATATCCTAGTCTACATTGTATCCCTTAAAGACCATTTAGAACATGTTAGATTGATGTTGAGTGTACTTAGGGAGCAACATCTTTTGCTTATTTAGAGAAATGTACATTTTGTGTAGATCATGTAGTCTTTTTAGGATGTGTAGTTAGTGCTAAGGGTGTGCAAGTTGATGAAGAGAAGATTAGAGCCATTAGAGATTGGCCAACTCCTAAATCCATCAATGAAGTTAGAAGTTTTCATGGATTGGCTAGTTTTTATAGGAGGTTTGTACAAAATTTTAGCATTATAACATCTCGTATCCTTGAGTTGGTTAAGAAAAATGTAGTGTTTAGCTGGGGAAAGGCTTAGGAAGAGGCTTTTCAAACCTTGAAGGATAAGTTAACTCAAGTACATGTTCTTGCCCTTCCCAACTTTTGGAAGTCCTTTGAATTGGAGTGTGATGCTTCAAATGTGGGCATTTGAGCAATGATTTTGTAGGAAGGACACCCCATAGCATTTTTTAGTGAGAAGCTCAAGGGTTGCTACTTAAATTATTCCACTTATGATAAAGAGCTTTATGCTCTTATTAAGGCCTTGCAAACTTGGCAGCATTACCTATTGGCCAAAGAATTTGTGATCCATAATGATCATGAATCACTCAAATGCTTAAATGGTTAAGGAAAACTTAATAAGTGTCACGTTAAATGGGTGGAATATTTAGAACAATTCCCTTATATCATTAGACACAAGCAGGGTAAAACTAATGTAGTAGTTGATGCCTTCTCTAGGAGATATGCACTTATCTCCTTGATGGAGTCTACCACGTTGGGGCATGGTGGTGTAAAGGAGTTGTATAAGCAGGATCTTGATTTCTCAAAGATTTTTGAGTTATGTGGAGATAAAGCTTATTTAGACTATTTTAAGCAAGATGGATTTCTTTTTAAAGGAAAGAGATTGTGCATTCCTCAGAGTTCTTATAGAGATGTATTTATTAAGGAGGCACTTGAAGGAGGATTGATGGGGCACTTTGGTATGAATAAAACCTTGAATATTCTAAATGAACACTTCTTTTGGCCAAAAATGCGGCATCATATGACAAATTTTTGTAATGAGTGCAACGTGTGTCATAAAGCAAAGGCCAAGTTAATGCCCTATGGCTTATACCAACCTCTACATGTTTCTTCTTCTCCCAGGACAGATCTTTCTATGGATTTTGTCCTTGGTTTACCTAGATCAAAGAAAGGTAGTGATTATATATTTGTGGTGATGGATAGATTTTCAAAGATGACACATTTTATTCCCTACCACAAACATGATGGTGCATGTCATGTGGCTGACTTATTCTTTAGAAAGATCATTAGACTTCATGGTGTGCCTAAATCTATTGTGTCTGATAGAGACCTAAGTTCTTAAGTCATTTTTGGAGAACTTTGTAGGGGTAAATTAGGAACAAAATTATTATTCTAGACATCTTGTCATCCTCAGACTGATGGACAAACTGAAGTAGTGAATAGAACTTTAGGTCAACTATTGATATGCATAATTAAAAATAATTTAAAGCTTGGGAGGATTGCTTATGTCACATAGAGTTTGCTTATAATAGGGTAGTCAATTCAATTACGTCATATTCACCCTTTGAGGCAGTTTATGATTTCAACCCTCTCACGCATTTTGACTTATTGCCCATTCCTAACATCTCACATATGACTAACCTTGATGGTTTGGCTAGGGCATATTTTGTTAAGAACTTGCATGAAAAAGTGAAAGTTCAAATTGAAAATAAGTTAGACCAAAATGTTAAACAAGCCAACAAAGGTAGGAAAACTATGATTTTTCATCCTGGAGATTTAATGTGGGTTCATTTGAGGATTGCTTTCCTTCTCAAAGGAAATCTAAACTTCAGGTTAGGGCCAATGGTTCTTTCACTATACTCGAAAGAATCAATTACAATGCATATAAGATTGATTTACCTTATACTTATGGAGTGAGTAATACTTTTAATGTTTCTGATTTATCTCATCGTATTACAGGTAGGCATAAATTTGAGGGCAAATCCTCTTTAAGAAAGAGGGGATAATATATAAATCTAGCCATTACTGATTAAGCCCTTGAAGAATGGAAGGTGGAGGGACCTCTTGGTGGAGCTGGGAAGAAAAAACTAGAAGAGAAGATTGGACTTCTTTTGGATTCTGTTGAGCTCAAAGCCCATTGTACCTTCTAATGGGACTACCTTGGTTCAAGGCCCATGTACATTTGTTTGGCTTGTAATGAGTAGTATAGTTTCTCTTAGGCCTTTGTATTTTGGGCCAAGTAGATAAAATTTTGATTTAGATTGTATTTCATTTTTGAACTTGTATTTTAGTCCATCTAGAGTAGGAATTGGACTTGAAATTGTCAAATTTGGATTCTTGGGCCTCTAGCCCAATCCACCATCTCCCTTTGACTTGTTTGGAGCTTGTGATGCACAATGGGAGAGAAGAGGAGCACATGGGCCCTATAGAGTCCAAGGTAGGCTAACTTAGTTTCTTATTTATAGCTCATATATCAACTTTGGTCATAACTTTTAATGAAATTAAATATTGAATTCTCTATTGTGAGGTTTTCTCTCTACTTGCTAGTGAGTGAAGTCTTAAGTCTCCTTATCAAACTTTTCTAAACTTTGTGGCAGATCCATCACTTTCCTTATCTTGAATTTAGTATTCAAGTGATGAATTTCCATTTCTTGTTCTTTGGAGATTACTTGAGTTGATGAAGATCCTTGGAACTTGAAATGCAAATTCGTGAGAAGACTTGCTTGTATTGTTCTTGAACTGTAACACTACTTATCTTGTCTTTAGGAAGGTTTACAAGACAATCACTTGTAATCTTTTCTTTCTATGTTTTTAGATTTTTATTTATTCAAAACAATTGGTTATGTTAAACTAGTTAATGAGAAATTTAAAATAAAATTTGACAAAAAAAATTGCATATACTATTTTGTCATACTCATTTATAACGTGGCAAGTCAATGGATAGTCAATGTTATTGTTACGTCATCGTCTAACAATGTTTCTTAAAAATTTGGACTAAACAAAAAAAATCTTTAAAACACTAAAATCAAAACAATTTTTTAAATAACTAAAATAAAAAAATCTTATATTTTTCATTAACCAAAATGTTATTTAAGCCTAATAATAATCATTTTTTGAAGATAATTACTTATTTTATAAATTTTTAGCTACACTAAAATAATATTTTTTAAGTGTTTCACAAATTATTGAGAAATATGCACTATCTATTTAATTTTATTATACACATTTGATTACTATATTTATCATAATTTTATCATTAATTCTTTAAGGTTAAAAAATGAGAAAATATAAATCATTGAATACTTTTACTCCATTAATGTGTCTCAAGGTCAAATTATTAGAATTATAAATATTTGAATTAAATAATAAAAGTAAATTAATTTTAAATAATATTATTAA
>JAMLFT010007437.1:0-14726 GCA_026544285.1 Pachyrhizus erosus | reverse complement strand
AATTTATTTACAAATATAAAAGAATTAAAATGAGAAAACAAATATGATATATTAAAATATTATTTTATCTTTTTTATATATATAAGAAGTTAAATAACACACGAATAAGTGATGTGTAAACATAGTTTCTTATATCATGTGATAATTTAAATAAAATCTAAATAAAAGTGAAGAATGTAATAATAATAATAAAAAAACAATTTTAAAGTTAACCATGAAAGTTTTCCTTTAAATACAAATGCAAAAAAAAAAAAACTAAACATAAGAATAATTACAATTAGAATAAATAAATTATAATCAATGCTAAAAACAGTATTTTTAAGATTGGATTTAAAAATGAAGTGACAATAATTAAATGTATATTTCTTAACATCATAATATTTTGAGCAATAAAATAATATAAAATTATTAAAATTAAAATTAAAAATTAATATACATAATTAAATTATATACTTTTAGGTTAAAAAAAAAATAATTGACAAAATAATCAATTATTGTGTGAACTCTTAAAATACATACTTTTGTTTATTTTAAAATATATTTGATTAAATTAAAAAATAATAAAATGATTAAAAGTTAAAAATTAAAAAAGATGAGTTTAAGCTAGTTTGATGCACTGATTTTTTTTTATTATTGATTTTCATTTTGGATTAGTTTAATTAGTTTTCACCAATTATGAATTGCTCCAAATTTTAGCAGTTAAAGAACTTATTATTATACAACTAGATTGATTGAATTGTTTATATTAAAAATTAAAAATAAATGATTATGACTAAAGTATATACAATTTAAATTAGTATCTAATAAAAATAAGTTAATGTTTTTTGACGATCATGTTTTAATAAAATATATATTTATGATATTAAGAAATAAAATACTTAACATTTTGTAAATAATTAAAAATATATGGTACTTAAATCTAATCCGAAAAAGAAAATTTTGTTAGAAACATCGTTATATTAAACATTAAATAAAGAGGTGACATGCTACTGTGAAATTTCCTTGGATTATTTATTTGTTATATTTAAGCAACAGTTGAATGAGGGAGGAGTGTATAGCATTGAAGATTGAAGATTGGGGATTGGGGTTGAGGGTTAGGGTTAGGGTTAGGGTTTGATCGGACGCAATGGCTGGCACCGGGATCCACCCATACCACCAGCAATGGCCTCCAGCGGCAGCCGCTCCTCCAGCGCCACCTCCACCGGCGGCGGCTCCTCCTCTCCACTCCGGGGACGAGGTGCGAACCATATTTATAACCGGTCTTCCTGAAGACGTGAAAGAGAGAGAACTGCAAAATCTGCTGAGATGGTTGCCTGGTTTTGAAGCCTCTCAACTAAATTTCAAAGCCGAAAAGCCAATGGGTTTTGCTCTCTTCTCAACTCCACACCAAGCACTCGCCGCCAAAGACATTCTTCAGGACATGCTCTTTGATCCCGACACCAAGTCCGTCCTCCACACTGAGATGGCTAAGAAAAATCTCTTCGTCAAAAGAGGTTCTATTTCTTTTCTTTTCTTCTCTTCTCTTCCAAATAAAATTATTATTATTATTATTATTATTATTTCTCTCTTTCATTTTCATTTCTTTGTAGGAATAGGAGCCGATGCAGGCGCTTTTGATCAAAGTAAACGCTTAAGGACAGCCGGAGATTACACACACACTGCCTATACAACTCCATCTCCTTTTCATCCTCCCCCGCCACCTGTTTGGGGACCACATGGGTAAGCAGTAAGCACCCCCCATAATAATCAACTAACACACCACAATTTCTAATCTCAATATAATATTTTATTTTACTAATTCACACTGTTGTTCCTTTGTTCTTATGGTTCAGATACATGGCTCCGCCGCCCCCTCCTCCATATGATCCGTATGCAGGCTATCCCGTTGCTCCTGTACCAATGCCCACTCCTGCTCCCATAGCAGCACCTAGCAGTTATGTTCCAGTTCAGGTGAGAGTGGCCGAAAGTATCGATAGTGCTTTTGTTATATCATTACTCCTTGTCTTACAATGTTTAGCTCATATTTTAAAAGGGGAACTTGGGATTTTGTAGATCCTCTGTTAACCTTTCTCTATGACTCTTGCTTGTTGAAAATCTCTTATGGTTGGAAAGGACTTGATCTCTGCTCTCCATATTATGAATTTACCCACATAGTACTTCGCTCATGACATGTTGAACATACATGGAACAGTTCTAGTATCAAATTTCAAAATGAGTAGGTGGGGAGGCACTTGCCTTTGATTTTGCCGGATACATTGTTGACTAGTGACTTAACTGTTATTCTGTGTACATATTTGGACTCATTTTTTGAAGATTATCACTATTTTATATCTATGATTATTATTGACATGGAGGCAAGATCAAATTAATTAATACTGTTAAAGAATTATTTTCTGTTTGAATGCTTGAATCTGTTGTTTTACAATTATGTTGTAAAAAACGTTAAAGGGTAATTCTGGTCTACAAATCTCATTTACTACAAGAAACTACTTTGAATAGAAGTAGTATTAGTTCCAAACCATTTCTTTCTTGAAGTGATTAATATGTGTTTTCAGGTTTTGCTGAACTTTATTTGCTAATACCACAATTATAAATTCTCTAGGAATGATTGTACATAGATTACTCATGTCAGTGTAAAAGAAGAAACCTTGGGAAACACTAAGTCTTATCTGGAATCCCTAAAGATGTTGTCTAAAATGAAAAAAAAGGTGTTTTTCAATTGTACATAGAATGTACTGAGTCATCTTATGGCAAGAAAAAATCAATAGGTGGTTTTCACCTGAGTTCTTATACTGCTTTATGTTTTGTTTTGCCAAGTTATCTGATGTTTTTGGTATTTAATTTATTAAAAAATTCGTTTATTAATAAACTTTCTGTGTGTCCTTTGGAGTTGGTTATACATGTGTGTTACCATGTTTAACTTTATTATTTTGTACAGAACACTAAAGATAACCCTCCTTGCAACACCCTTTTTATTGGGAACTTGGGAGAGAACATTAACGAGGAAGAAGTGAGGGGCCTTTTCAGTGTGTAAGTGCATCTTATTCCTTGACACTGGTTCTTCTGTTCATTTTACATGGTATTTTCTATGCTCTCAAGAATGGGAAAAATTTGTTGAACAACTTTGTGTTGCAGACAACCAGGTTTTAAGCAAATGAAGATTTTAAGACAGGAGAGGCATACAGTTTGCTTCATCGAGTTTGAAGTCAGTGGCCTTTTGATAGATTTTTTTGTAACTTATTATTTGGTGAATACTTGTTCTATGCTTCTTATAAATTTTCCTCAGTTTGATATTCAATGACCCGTTGCAGGATGTGAACAGTGCTACCAATGTGCACCATAATCTGCAGGGAGCTGTTATCCCCAGTTCTGGTTCTGTTGGCATGCGGATACAATATCCTTTTTTTTTTATATTGTCAAGCATCACCCCAACGTTGTCTTTCTGATTTTTTCCCCTCATTTTCACTTGCTAAAATTGCTTGCATTTGTAACAAGCACCCCAACGTACCATTAATTTTTGTCTTTAATGTACCTGTGCATCAATGATACTAGAACCACTGGTTTCTTTTAATTCAACTAATTTTTTTTCGAAGGGTTTTTTCTGACACTATCAACTGTTTTGTGGTATGATTTAACATAAATATAGCTGCAAAATGCAAGTATTTGTGCTTCTTATGTCAAAACTATATTGTACATCTTATGATTTGGGCTTCATATTTTTTAACTGTTGGTTTTTCCTACCATCTATTATTTCTCAATTTGTATTAAAAAGCTCTCTTCCCTTGCATTCAATTTGGTATATTATTGGTTGTGATTTTACCTTCAGTTATGTGCAAGGAATTTTTTTGGTGCATTTCTTGACTTCTTAGTAGATATTCGAAAAATCCATTTGGAAAAAGGAAAGATAACAATATTCCTATTGCTGTTCCTACTGTGAATGGAGCTCCACCAACAATGACTTATCAATAGCTTGAAGGGGATGTACTCTGTTCTTTATGCTCCGACAAGTATTACTACATAATAGGATGCATCTTGCAGCTGTCACATGCATCCATTGATCATCAAGTCATCGCCATTAGCATCCTTGCTCATGTGAATGAATGCACAGTGGCATCATATACATACATTTGGCTATGTTATACTAATCGGACATGCATTTCTTGGCAACATGTGTTGGTTCCCAGATTACTTTCATAGGCGCTTAGATGATGTTATCACCTGTAGAATTGATGCATGGGTCTAAATTTTGTTTAATTTGTGTGCTTTATGGTCATATATACTTTTTGTGTACATTGGCATTAGGAATGCTTATTCAAACAGGCTTTGGCTCCTATTTTCCAACATTAGGTTCATCTGGTGCTTATTTGACATGACATCTTATGGTAATGCTTACTTTGATTTCATGTCACGACTTGGCTAGGGTCTGGAGAAATAAGGATGTCATACCAATGGTCATGCTTCCCTTTCCACTATCATATTACCATTGTCATTACACCATATTTAACTTTTCCCCCCATTGAATCCGTCATTCATGACTAAATTTGATCAGAGCATTAATGTTGATGCTTTGAAATTCAAGCTATTCAGAGCTTTTTAAAGGAAATCCAGGGAGTTATATGTTGTCTGATTTATACAGGATTTCAAAACGACAAAGCATCCTTTCATAATGGGAGATCCATTACTGCTGCTGCCATATCATTGCAGGTAATTTTGTTTGCTTGGGTGAACTATCATCAAATTAGGTTGGAACTTCTGTCGATTATCAAGCAAGCAGCCTTTGAATTCTAGGATGTCTGAGTTTCTCATTAAACAGCTGACTGACTATTTTGTCACCGACGTGCTAATTCTGTGCTAGTTTTCAAAATCTACCATTTGTAGCAAAAGTTTAATTGTGTAACAGAAGAAACTGTTAAGTTAAGAATAAAATCCCTTGGAAAATAGAGTAATGGTCGTGGTGGCATCCTCGTCCTGCTATGAGTTGCAACTTTTGGATTTTTACTGTTGAAAGCTCCACAACAGTTGATAATTATTTTTGAACAGTAGTCCAAGTTTTGCCACGAAAATTGCAACTTCCAAGTGGTTTTTGGGTATTTTTCAGACATCTATTGTACCAAAGTCAATTCTTCACAACATCGATGTAGATAAGTATGATTCTTGTTTTAGAAGTAAAGCGAACAATTCAGGTTTTACTTAATGGGCATTTTGCCGCTGACTACGTTTCCATTGTTTTCTAGCTGAATAGAATGACACCTACCACTTTATAAATCTTATCCAAGCACAATGTTTTCCCTGACTACTGGTTATGGTTAAGTGTTCACCTAAAACGTGAACGAGGTGTAAGTGATTAATTGTTTAATTTTGATCTTCATTTTAACGGATCGCACGGAACATGTAACTTGAATACGATGCAACGTCTGAAGTACACCCTTGTTATTTGAAAATCAGTGTCACCAAGTTAAAAACCACGTGAAAAATCCAGAAGCACACTTATTTCAAAAGAATAATGTTTCAGGATACGAAACAAATAATCAGGTCATCATTTACAAATCGAAGGCCAAATTGACAGGAGAAAAAAATATTGCCAAACACCTGACTATGGAAAACTTAATCTACACAAATGCAGGGTTATCCCCCATTAAAATCAGCGAACATTAAAATGACAAGGAAACCGATTGCTGCGTAGGGAACATCAGGAGCAATGTAGAGGTGAATCTTGGAGAGTACAAAAATCTGCTAGTGATTTTAATGAAAGACTTAATTTACAAGGATGAGACTGTGCCTCACGAACTACTATGGGATCTTACGGATGAAATTGACTGTGCAGAGACAGATGCAGTAGGGCTGTTCAGGTCCCTCTCCCCATTTATTTCTTTTGGTTTTCCACAAAGTCTTTCCATAGCATCTTGACATATGTCGTTAAACCATTCGTCTTCAGGCAGTTCTCTAGCAACAGAATATATATCAGTCTCTTAACAGAGCAAATGCATTTAATGCCACGACTTTCAATAGACAAACAATTGCAAAAGCAAAAATATTTTCTTCAATGATATTGATAGAATATTGATGGTGACACCATTAGCCTACCTATACGGATCCATCCCTGTTGCAGAAAATGCTGCCATTGCTTTTGTTATAATCTCATTGACAATTCGTTGCAAATTCCTTGACAAGTACCGACCGTGGGAGGCAAAACATACGACAAACTTCATATCCAAATAGAACTGCAAAATGTAAAAAAAAAATATATATATTACATGGCCATAATGCACTTTGCAGTTCACAAGGTTTAACCATGTCGAATTTGCATCTATTGAACTCCCGTGTCAGCAAATCATTATTACACTGTTTATGCATATAAACTTTCAAAGATACTAAAGAACAATACATTCAACAACGTCAAAATGTAGTCATTTTAAATAAATAATACAAAAGGACATGGAATAATTCACTTTTCAATGTGTAAATAGATTTGCTCCTCCAACAGAGAAGATGAGAGTAGGACCAGAATCTAAATGGTTAGCATTGCTAAATTTGTTTCTCCACGTGTTTGATAATTGCACTAATTGAAATTTGTTTAAAACGAACAAAATAGCTATATTCAGAATTGGATTTAACGGCATCAATTCTTGTCTGTTTCAGCATATATGGGTTTCTAACAGTTACTTCAGTAACCAAAATTAAAAGAAAGTAATCTATATGATATAATAAACAAATTCCAATATCATACCTGTTGAAGTCCAAGGGGACCTAAAGGCCTTGGCCCTTCCTCAATATCATCCCAAAAGCTCTGGTCTTCTGAAAGCCACAACATAACAGTTTCTGTAAGTCTCATCAAGAGCAGCGTAGCAAATCTTTCCCTCCCTACAAACATATCTGCTGCTATATTGGCCATTCGGTTCAGTTTTACAAAAAGCTCCTGGATAATAATATAATAGCTCATCAGATCTTAAATTATATTTTGTAGTATAGCACGGCAGTGAAGTTAATTTGTATTGATTTAAGTAATTAAGAAAAGATAATTCATATTGCAAAAGAAAAAAAAAACCACTTAATCCAATATCCATTGTACAACATGGTCCAAGAAGATATTTTCGTTAAAGAAATTCAAAGGTGGAGCTTAGCATTTATGGCAATAAATAGGAAAAGATAGTATCAAACTGTATGAAGATATAAAATAATCCTGTAAAATGGGAGGAGCTTCTATGTTTAATGCTCCTGCAATTTACATCACACACACATCAATTTATAAACAGTCTGTAGGATTTTTTTACACCAGCATCCAATAGGAATTCATCCTATAGCCACATCGAATTAATGAATAGGAATTTGGCTTCTCTAAAGTGAGTATTGGGTAAAATAAATAATCTAGTTATGCATGTGCACATATCATCAACGATTGATTTTCTCATCAATGAATAATATTTACTTTAGTAGGGTTAAATCCAATGAATAAGATGCTGTGAAAGTAAGGTGAATTCCTGTTAGAAGCTTGTGTAAAACAGATTATATATGCATATACATAAATGGGGTAACTACTGCGAGAACACTTAGTTATTGTCAGAAATAAGAATTATTATAATCAAACATTGATGATCAAGATTATAAATGGTCACATGATCACTTTAAAATGTAATGTGCATTTTGCTTTTAATCTTACCATCCAAATATGAAATAATGATCTATATTTATAGTTTTTATTTTAGGTTAAATATGTTTTTGATCCTTCAAATTTGGGTTATTTTTTATTTTAGTCTCCCAAATTTAAATTTGCTGTTTCTCAACTTTCAATGTGTTCTATTTAGTCCCTCTACATAAAAAAAATAGTATCTCATGTTGATTTTGGGGCGGCTGGAATGTTTATCTTTTTATGGAGAGGGACTAAAAAGAACAGTTTTGGAAATCGAGGAACTAGAAAAAGATAATTTCAATTTGGAGGATCAAAAGTTAACTAGGTGTTCTCACATGAGTTACTCCCTGTATGTAGATAGATATGATAACTAACTCAGACAAAATGAATCTCTAAAATGTAGAAGATAGGGATAGTAAGCAGCCAGTACCTAAAACTTGACCACAATGCACACTGACAACATATATGAATCTCTCTTATGATTAAAAAGTTGATGCGTGCTTAAGAAATGAGACACAACTTCAATTTCATTCTGGTAGACAAAGCGACACATTTTACCAAAAGAATAAATACAAATACAAAGCTCAATCTATATATTAGGACTAACAACTTCAGTAGTCAGCCAGCTGATGTCTGTAAAAGGCTCACTTTTCTGTAACGAAATTGTTAATCATAGAACAAAACCCTTAAATTGGTTAAAAAAAACATATACTTTCAGAAATTTTTTTCGTTCAGTACCATAATTAATTAACTATTTCAGAATGCATACATAGATTTTAAATAAAATTAACCAATACTTTGAAATGGAACAAGGCATTGAATGTACAGTCACGAGTCTATAAAAGAATCAGAATCTTGAGCTTCTTGTTGCATGAAATAATCCAACACTCCCAAACTTTTCCACTAAGAAATACAGAGCACAGTGGAAAATGGAAAGTAAATTTCAAACAAAATTGCTAGAAACACATTCTTTTGAACACATTATTATTGGCTTAAACTAATCGAAAATCATAATTTTTTTGTGGGTTCTACTTATTTAATGAGTTTCACTAGTGATTTTATAATTTTCAATAAATTTTAACAAATAATAGAGTGTTGCTAGCACTCCTCAATTTCAAATTCACTCCAAGAACAATACGTGGCAGGTAAGTCTGAAAACCTGTAGAGACACAAAAATTAGATTTCCAAAATACCTGAAAAATCAAAGATGGAAGCCATTCAACTTCTTCTGCATTCCCATCCATATTTATATACATGTCAGCAGTAAGATGACTATCACCTTCCTCAGTAAAAATTAGGTCCAATGCATGTTGACGACAGAATGTATCTTTCAATCTGTCAACTGTACCAACAAGTCTTCTCCTCCACTCTCTTTGTTCAGGATGACGATTTTGCCTTTCTGAGGTTCTTCTTCGATTATCATCCTTGTAGGTAGCCTGATTTATGGGGGAAAGCTTCATAGCTGCACGTGGAAGTAGTTCATCAGCTAGTAATGAAGCATTGGCTAGCAATGCAATTTGCTGGGCCTCAGTCTCAGCCATGCGTACAATTTTGTTTCCAGAATCTTCAAAGCTTGCTTCTTCTTCCATTGATCCAGGCAATGCTTTTATGAGCATGTTCACATAGGAGTTAAATACTTGAAACAATCCTTCCAGAGCTTGGCCTCCCAACTGCATGCTAAGCAGTGGTCCTACATCCTCAAAGAAGTCCTGTATAAGCATACATAACATCCAGCATAAAGTGAATTAAAAATATAAAACCATTAAAACCAAACAAGAAACATAGAAAGAACTTTGTATTGTGCTTGCTCCTAGACAAGATTAAAATGTGCAGATGAGTATGTGTTCTGTAAGAAAGCAGTTATCTGTTCAGTAAGAACACAGGAAACATGAAAAAGATTCAACGACACAGGATAGAGAGAAAACTCTAAATATCTACCCTTAAAGAGAGAAAAGATTCACATTCAGAATCAAAATAACAAATATTTTGTACTAGAACATTTACGCACACTGTCGCAACCAACGCTACATCTCTGCTCTGAAACCAATCCAAACATCTTTCACTACTTCAGTATAACAAGTCAATATCAAGTCAAAACTGAAATTCTCACCTGGACCATCAAATTGAAGCGATGGGCACTGTTTGTAAGTTTATGTTGAAATGCTGTTGTATTACTAATGGAAATACTTGAAGGCCTACTGGTCTGACGATTAGCTGTAGAAGGGTATGTAAGTACCCAATCATCAGCTGCAGCCAAAGCAGCAGTACTCTCTTGAATTCGTTTCAAATTAGCATCTAGTGCTTGCTCAACACTAGGCCTAAAAAGTTTCAACAGCACAGGACAAAGAGCAAGGCCACGAGCTTCCAACAATGAGCAATGACCCAATGCTATTTGAACACACTCTGCAGCAGCTCTTAAACCCCCTGCAGCAGCTGATGAAGCTAAAGCATGCCTTTTCACCAGAAGAGCAAATGCCTCTGTTTGCTTTGTAGCCCACATCACAAGTTCAGAAGTATAAGCTGGCTCCTCACCAAAAATAGCCAATGAATCACTTGCAGCTTGTGCAACTGCAGAGAATACCAGTTGGGCAAGAGCTGCAGTATATGCTCCACCATACGAGGTGCTTGATGGGCGAAGACTTTGCATGTTATACTGATATCGTTGCTGATGAGCATTAAGTAGCAAGCTGTGAGCATGGGGACCATCTCCAAGTTTTTTAAGAGCAGAAACTGATGTACGGAGTTCAGCACCCCGTGTGGAGGGCTGACATGCTGCTTCAGCAAGCTGATCAGCTAACTTTTGTCTACGTTCTGCAATGGAATTCCGTAGAGACAAAAGTAAAGATGGGTTGATAGATTTCATGTTTATTGTCTCAGAAACTACACGTTCTCCTTCATCAAGAGCAGCCAAAGCTTCTTCCACTCGCCTTTCAGCCAAGAGAACATCCAACAGATCAGGAAACTCTACCAACCATTTGTCCAGGTCTGATATCTCCTTATCTTCAGAATCTGATGTAGCATTTACAGAAAAACCATCAGAATTTGAGATTGATAATGAATCAATGTGAACTCCTTCAGCCAAACCATGTATCAAGGCAGCTTGTGTGGATAGCAGGTTTCTAATAGATGAAAGCTCCCCCTCTAAATCTGATATCTCCTTAGATGTTCTGTAACATTTAAATATTGCTTAGAAGGAGTAAAACAATAAATCAGCTAACTAATATTAGCTAAAATACATTGTAACAGCTATTTTTTAAGGTCCAAATATAGAAGGGATAAAATAATAATAATAATAAAAGAGTAAATAACTCCAACCTCCCTTCTATTTTGTATTTCTTACACAAAACTCCTTCTATTTCTAAAACCTACACAAAATCTCTCAGATTTTATAAAAATGTTATATTTAAAACCACAATCTTTATTTTTTTTATAAAACTGATATCCCTTTTTTAGATTTTATCTCAATTATACAAACCCCTTCCATTTATAAATACATTACAACTAAATTCCTCTATTATAGTAAAAATTTGAAAGAATTAATTCTTGAATGACAAGTTTTAGAGTAACATATAAAAATAAATTATCATTTCATATTCAAAATAAAAAGATCATTTTTATTTTTTGTGACAAAAATCTAATAAAAATTTATAAACATGAACTATTAGTAGGATGAAATAAAACTATGCTTTTAAAATTGATTTTTTAAGAATTAAACAATAAAAAAAATAATCATATTTTATTGATTTCATTATTAATAATTTAATGATACGGGATACATATTGGATACAGATATGTGAAGGAAATTGAAGTATCGATACTTCATAGGTTTCTATTGAATTGTTTATCACAATAGTTTCAAATTGTTATAGATAAATTTGTTTATATTTATTTTCTTTACTCATTTTAATGTTATCTTAACATTTTTATCTTTAAATATTAATAATTTCAAATTTATATTATTTCATAGATATTTGATTGTAATGTGTATAAATATAAAATAGAAGGGAGTTTGTGTAATGTTTAAGAATTAGTAGACGGGAATAGGAATTTTATATAATTAATCAAAACTATAATAAGAGTATTTTTGTCAGCTTTATTTTAAAAAAAAGTCATGTTTAAGTGTATCTATCATATTTATAAAAGTGGTTTTGTATAAGAAATGCAAAATAGAAGGAAAGTTGGAGTAATTTAGCTAAAAAAAAGTAAGGTAAATGAACAACTCTCTCCCCCAACCACCACATGCAAGGAGATATTTCTCATAAATAAAATAAGAATGAAAAATGTCAGATGCTAAACACCCTTTGTCAAATGATATATTGATAAAATATTTATTTGATACCCTATAGAATTTTTAAAGCATCAGAAGATATACCAAGATTGCATATAAGCCAGCATTTTAAAAACCAAACCAATTAAATTGGGAAGTGGTCTGGCCAAGAATACAAAACTGTAAAATGAGAACCAGCCTCAAAACCAGTCAAACCATACAAACCGGTACTGGTTTGACTGGTTGGATCTTTTTTGTTCCTCTTCCACTCAAAATGCTTCAGTTAAGAGGGAATTAAAAGCATAACTGGGCTGTAGCAGAGGACTGCTTGTTAAACACTAGAGCATTGGTGTTTGTTGGTAAAGTGGTTGTGTTTCGTTTATATATTATATTGGTCTGCATTCATGCCCCAATGTCTTTCAGGGCTGAAGCCACAAGCTTCATATGAGAGTGGATTTTAGAAAATAAGAAGGGGAACGAATCCTCCATGAGATCTTAACCATTTAATAAATTTTATGAATATAATATATTTCTATTATAAGTTTTAGGTTTGAAAGAATGAACAGTGAGATCATGATACTGGACTATGTTGAGCTTTTTTTCTCCACCAAAGAGGATCTGTTCCCAATAAGAAGTGGTTTGAACTCACCATCCTTCAACCTTGGTTTGGATGAGAGGAAAGAGAAAAATTAGAATTATGAAATGAAGAGAAAACTAGGGAAAGAAAAATTGTTTCGTAATCTGTCTTAAATAACTCCCCCTATCCCATAGTCCTAACATTTTTGTTTCTTGAATTTTCTTTCCTTTCAACTTTCTCTTAATTTGCACTTCAAGCAAACAATAAAAATTTTCAAATTTCATTTTTTCCTTTGTATTTTCTCTCTCCATCCATAGACTGAATGTGGAAATCATTGTTTGTGTGTTGTTAAATGTTATTAATATTATAAAATAAATTTCAAGAAACAGCTGCATCCCCACACAGTGCCTCAAAGACTCACTGCCTTTGTCTCTGTCCATCTACGTTAATTTATTGTATTTATCATGAATCAATTCAATTAAATTAGAGATATATTTTTGCATCTATAATTTCACTCATGTAATTTAGTACTTTATATGTATGTATGTTAATATTGTTTACATGTTGTCTAACAAAGTTTCAGCCTGACTTCAAAACCTTGAATATCTTTCTTTACTAGTAAAAGGAATAGCGCAGATTTCTAAATATTCATAAATACTAACACACAACTAACCGTATGAAGGCTGCATAGTTAGCATAGACACTTCGACGCATCTCCTCAGCAGACGCTTTCTTCAAGTCCACCAAATATGTGCACAATTGCTTAATTTCCTGAAGAACAAAGTAAACATTGCTTAATATGAAGAACAATAAAACTTTTTCTCTACCTGGTGTGAAAAACTTTTCCATAAGCATTAATAACAGGTTTCACCACTACATATGACTAAGGTCCTGTTCAGATAAACTTTTCTATAAGCATTAATAAGAGAAGAAGAAAAAATAAGTTTCTCCAAATTAGCTTATGCATAAGTTTACTTGTAGAAGATTTTTCACATTAGCTTCTTCAAAAGCTTATTTTTAACTTATGCATAAGCTAATTTTAGCTTATGGAGAGAAATTTATTGCATTTTTTTTCTTGTTTTCTTTTCCTATAAGTATTTATGGAAAAGTTTATCCAAACAGGCCCTAATTGAAATAGAAATTATAAAATTATGACTAAGTAGTTATCACTAAATATGATGAGCAAGCACATCAAAGCAATTTCACAACTACATGAGTCTTATATAGATGCTGATGCAGGCATGTATCTAATAAACATACAGAGAACAGTAAATGTAGGAAAGAAACTAAATTTTTTTTCTTTTCGGTCAGTAAAATGAGTCAATTAACAATAAGAAATCATCTAAAACACTTACTTTTGTGAATAAGAGGTTTAAGAAAGGATATTAGATGTTACCAGGAGGTGAGACGCGATAATCCAATCTAAAATAAATCCCAGCCCAGCAAAAATGCGACTAATTGTTATTGTGACTTATTTAAATTAAGTTTTGAAAAAATGAGGGAGAAGCGCAAATGAAAGCAGGGGTTTCCAAGGAAGAGGATAATTGAATATGTGAAAATGAAATGAAGCTACCGTATCGTTGAGGGAGCAATTGGACTGGACATAGGACTCGGCGTCGAATATATCAGACTTGAAGGGATTGAGACCTTCTTCGAGCTTAGGTCCATTCTCCTTGGCACTCGCCGCTGCGCTTCTCGATCGAGATGTCTTCCCCGTCGCCATATCCACAGATTCTAACTGAGATAACCAACCACCAACTACCAACCACCAACCACCAACTTTAGGGTTCAAAAGGTAGATCCACGAACGAATTTACAAACAATGACGAAGTAAATGAAGCATGGAAGCTTACTCAAAAGCACAGAGGAGGAAGACACTGTTTCACTTTAAGTTTCAATTTCAATTTCTCTCCGATCCCTAATAATGCGGTGACGGTAAGAGTTAAGACCGACTTGCGAATTGCGAGACAGAAGAGAAAGATTGCCAGCACACCACGCCTTACTTTTCTATAACTCCTTCCTTTTTCTAAAATTTACAATTAAAATATGTTTTAATTCTCTCAACAAATTATTTACATCACTCTAATTTTGAAATATGATCTGAAGTGCTATTTAAAATATTTTTTTAATTTTAAAACATTATCCAAAATATGTTTAAAATAAAAAAAAATATTTTTTAAATTTAAAAAATAAAAATACTTTTTAAAATTAAAAAAATTAAAATGATATAAAAAACTTCAAAAAAAAAATCTAAC
>JAMLFT010007436.1:0-14806 GCA_026544285.1 Pachyrhizus erosus | reverse complement strand
ATAAAATTAAAGTTTATCTTGTTCTTCTTTTTTACCACTAAAAAATCTTAAATTGATTGACAATATGCTATTTTATTAATTTTAGAAACCAACTAGATCAATCATTATAAATTTAAGAACTAAATTTATTATTCATTAAATTAAGTAAATATACAATTAGTTAAATGTATGATTAAAAAATATAAAAATTTAATTAAGATATAATTTATAGTATATATTTTAAAATAAATAATATCAATATAAATATAATATTATTTTATATGAGATATTCTTTATTAAATAAAAAACTCTTATTATCAATACATATTTATTTTAAAAAATTTACCTTTTAAAATAATATAAAACAATGAACTATGTTGTGATGATTTAAGATATAATTTGTATCTGTCTTCAAGATATATCAAATTTAATCTTTAGAATTTGAACCTGTCAAAATTATCTTTGGCTTAAAGTTAGTTAGCAGGATAAAACAAGTCATCAATATTCCTAATTTTGACAATGGGAGCTCCCACAATGGTAGTACTTGAGGGGTCTTGTTTTATTTTTGAAATGAATTTTAAAATAGACCACTTTCATATATTTTTTAGATTTATCTAAGATGCATATATTTATGATAGAGCCTCCCAGTCAAAACATACATACTTCCCTTGTGGTTGTCGTTCTTTCTTCATCATGCGCTGTTGCCAAAGTTGAGTTTGGATGGCAATGTCAATTTATTTTCCCATACACCTAATGTATAGTGGTCAATAGACCCTCAACGTGTTTTTGACTTGTGGTTGCTTCCACCCCTAATGATTCTTTGCCATGAGATTTTACATGTTCCTCATCCACCACCCCTTAAGATCCACCACAAAGAAGATTATATGCCAAATTCGATGAGAACAACAAAAAAAAGGTTTAATCTCATAATCTTTATTTTTGTTGAATTCCTTATTAATAAAAGACAATAAACTTGATACTTATAATTATCAAGCAAACTCCTTCAACCCCAAAGTTGAAAGTAGCAATTACATATTTGTTTTGCATCAACTATAACGATCAAATGAATTATTATCCCGCCATTTATGTATTACAGTAGCTATGTAAGCAATTTCTTTCGCAAAATCCTTGCTCTTCTGAGTCGTCGGTTCAGAACATTTTCCTTAAGCAGAATTAGCAGTTCCTTTCATGATCATTGTAACAGTTATCTCAAGCTAGTTGTGTCACTGAATCTTTTCTTTCTTTTTCTTTTATAAAGAAAACGTGGTAAATTTTATTAAAATGAACTTTGTTTATGCTACTCATTTTTAACGGCTCGTGGGTAATCAGCAGAGCTCATAGCATTAGTAATATTTTATAGCACAAGGCTACTAAATTTTGATATCATCAACGAAAACAGTTAGATTGAGTAGTGTGATGCATCATCACCACTTCTCTCCCCACCCCCCCGCCAAGTTTTTTTTTTTTTTTTTTTTTTCTATAAAGGAATGGAAAGGTCACATTACTGCAGCTGATCAACTTCTAATTTACTAATTCTGATAACCACTTATGAGCTATTTATTCTATATAAATTTTGAGACACGAAATAATATGTTTACACATCACATCTTTTGTTAATTATCATGTCACTAATCTGTCACTTTTAATTTTCAACTTCACCTACTCAATAAATCTCATTTAACATTAAATCTTTCATAACTCTCATCTCACAATCAGTGTCATTATATCCTATGCTAATTAAAATTGTCATTAAAAAACTAAATGTTATCATTATAATTACATTAAAAATTTTGCAACTCTCATCTCTATAATTAGTACTTTGTTGTCATTATATCTTATTAATGATAGATAAAAATCATTATACTTTCCAAACTCATTTTTTTCTTGCTTCAAGTGCACTAGTTTCATGTCAAAGACCCCATTCAACTGCTAGACACCATTCCTTTTTAGTGGAAATGCTTCCTTAATTTATATGATATATCAATAAATTTATAGATTAGATGATCAAAGCCAATAAATCTTAACTTTAATAATGTAATCTCTCGAAGAAAAAGAATTTTGATGTTTATGGTAGGATCAACAAGTATCTATTGTTTACCTTCTTATTTATTAATTTTAATTTCTACATTGTTTAATTAACATGAGCAAATGATAATGCTTTCTTGATCTATATGACATGTTAGCAAATTTATATAAACTGTATAGTTAGAGCTATAAACCTTAGTTTTTGTTGTGTATTCTTCCAAAGAAAAAAAATGTTGATATTACTGATAGGATTAACAAGTTTCTATTGATTTTGTTCTTATTTTTTATTTTTCTACACTGTTTATTTAACATTTCTTTAGTCTGGTAAATAAATGTTACTTACTATAAAATTCTAATATCTTTAATATGATATATATATATATATATATATATTTGATTGGATAAAAAGAATTTAATAAGGGTGTTTATTGTGACAGATTTAAAGTTATTTAGTCAATTTAAAAATTTTCAAAACAAAACATGTACATTATCAAAATTAAGATAACATTCATATAAATTTTGAGCTACTATCTTTCCTTTTTCATATGACAGTAATATGAGAATCATCATGTCCATAAACCTTGCATTTATGTGAGTCTCGCCTGTATTTTTCTTCTCTACATTTCATGTGTTAGGATGTATGCGTTATTTATTAAATTACTATATAATTTACAAAAATGTTAGCAAGACAGTGCTATATATTAAGGTTAGTTTATGGTATATATGGAATATCCAAAATCCATTATTACATTGTCAAGATAGTTGGTACTCATAAAGTTGTAAGTGCATTATTAGTAAAATGAAACCAATGTACATTTTTGGTTAAAAAGAATTTTGGTGGATATCAAAGATAAGATAATAATTAATTATACCTAAGTTTTTGTATTTATGTGCACAATTTTGTAATTGACATGAAATCATTACTAAAAAGGATATAGTCATTTGTCGTCCTCAAGATCATTAAAAACATTTTTCATGAAATGTCTCATAAAAGAAACAAATAATTTCATGTCTAAAATGGTCAAAATTCACCCATATAAATATAAATTTCGTTAATTCTACACATAAATTAAAAAGAAATATGATTGTGTAATATTGATTGGCATTTTTCTACCAAATAATTTAGAATCCTTCTTTATTTATGACTTAAATTTTAATATTGTTATACTCAATATAATGTTTAGAAAATAAAGATTTAAAAAAAAATAAAAAAACAATAAAAAATTCATATTATGAGAATTTACTTAGAACTATGTTAATATGTTATATATTTATACCCAAGACTTCATACACATATGTCAAGGTATGCAATGGTAAGGAATCATCTCCAAGAACAACCAGTTTGTCACAATTGACTACTACCAAATCTATATTCTAGCAATAGAATATCACATGTCAAGAAAAGAAATCATCTCTAAGAACAATGAGTTCCTTAGAGTATGTTGCTACAAAAATGTTAGTTTTATCTTTCTATCTACTATTTATAATGAACTAATAGTCAATTTTTAGGTTTTTCTTTTTACTAATAAAATATTAATTATTTTTATTGTTTTTTATGATTTATATAGCATATATGAATACCATAAGAAAATACTGTAATAAGAAAATTCTACTTCAATTTTCAATGTATGAAGAAATATACTTTAATTTCTATTAGTTATCTTACTTATTATTTTGCATTAATTCTGCTCACTTATTATGCTTTATTTATAATTATTTAAATTTGTATTGAATTGATATTACATGTCTCCTACAATTAAAATATAATATGACATCAACTATCATTTGAAATTCAAAAGAAATATACTTTAATTTTTAATGTATAATATTTACATATGTTTAATAATTAATATTTTAAAAATTGATAATAAAGCTAATTGAATCCAACAACACCAAGAAAATTCCGTGATTAGAGAATTTTACTTTAATATCCAACATATAAAGAAAAATATTTTAATTTCTAATCTATGAAAAGCACAATTCTCATCAGAGAAATTTTGTATGCTCATTCTTCCATGTATTATTTTTTTATATGAAAATTTTCATTTGATCCGGTTTATAATTTAAGCAATATGTTCTTATACATAATTTGTCTTATTATTTCACATTAATTTTGCTCACTTATTATATTCTATCCTCTAACATTTTATTTAAATTTGCATTAATATGAGAAAGTAATATAATCAATATCATGTGTAGGGTTACAAATTATTTAAATTTGCATTGAATTAGTTGTTATATGTCTCGTACTTTAAATATAATAATGACATCAATTGCCATTTGAAATTAAAAAAAAAATGCACTTTAATTTGCATTGAATTTCCGGCTTTGCATTGAAATAATTATAAAAAGTCTAGGACTCAGAAATTTAGTTAAACTTTGATAATCTTTGAAGAATTTTATTGGATGCAATATTAGAATTTGATGAATTTTATAGGATGCAATACTGGAATTTGAAGAAGGAAAAGTTTGGAAAACATTTTATATTTAGGTGAAATGTAATATTTTGATCAGTTATGTTTGAGTAGAAGGTTTAGATTAAAACGCTTTAATCAATTCAATTTATAAAAAAAATAAAGTAAAAGAAATGAAAAGTTAAAGATTTTAGGTAAAAAAATTATAGAATAAAATTTATTTAATTTGGATTAAAAAAAGATAAAGACCAAAATTATACAGAATTAAAATTAATTAAAGAACTAAAAGAATAATTAAATCTTTTAGACTTTTATTGAAGATTCAATGTAATTTCTTTTTGGTGAAGAAAAATTCAATGTGATTAATGTCAACATAATTGTTGTTCGGTGGGATTAACAATTTAACACAATACATATTTACGATAAGTAAAATCATTTATGTATTTATTTACAATATTAAGGTAATACTTTTTTTTTAATAATACAAAATGTTTTCAATAGTTTTATTTATATAGCCGCGCATTGCGCAGGTCACAATCTAGTTCATTTAATAACAAAGAACCCAACACAGGAAAATATTCATCAACTTTTCTTTCTATAATTGAATATCGATTGCTTGAACCTTTATACAAGAGACTTGTTATACTGTTTATTTTAAAAGGAAAAGAAAAACTTGCATCAATCTTGAATGTTGAAATAAACTGTATAATGCTCGTCTCTGAAAGAGAATAATGGCACCAAAAGAAAATTCCTGTTTGCCCCTTTAGCCACAAAACTGACAGGATTGTATTGGCTCAATCCTTTTTGAGCAACAAAGCTTGTTGCTTGGTTAAAAGTAGTATCAGAATCAGATTTGCAACTGAGCTTGACTCCTGCATTAGGGCTCATACCACTATACACATAACAGCCCTTGTTGCTCTGGGATTCTAAAGATATGGTTTCATTTTGTCCATCCAATCCTGGTACCACAAGAAAAACAGAAGATAGCCTGCCATGGGAAGAATCTACAATGAGAAGAGGCTTGTCTGCTCCTTGGTGAATCACATTCATTTCAGGAAAATCAAATGGTTCTAACATCACTGATTTGCCAATGGCATCTGCCAATATTGAAATCTTTGAGGAAGATTCATTTAGGACAAGCCTAAAGGTTGCCTGAAGAGCTAAATCAGTGCCAGATTCAGGTAATTTTTTCATTGCAAGTGATTGGTTTGAATTTGCCAAAACAAAAGTTGAATCTTCATAGTCTTGGGAAAAAGAAACAAGTTGACTATTGTAACTGGCAGGAATAGGAGTGATCCAGTCTGAATTGCTAGCCCCAGCTTTAAGGTCCCAATCACCACCGCTGGTATGGCCAGCAAGAACATAAGGGCCATAAAGAATTGCTTGAATAGATGCATATTCAGGCCTGTCATCTGGATTTAGTTCAAACAGACTATCAGTAATATAACCAATTTTTTTGTTAGAAATATATGCACTGACAGAACAGTAGTAAATAGTAATCAACACTTATGCATTATCTTGTGAAGCTAACCTTTTATGCCCTCTGTCCTTACGGCAAGGGGCAGCTGAAGGGTCAGCTTGTCACTAGCACTCCACTGTCTTGTGATTGACAAAAAATTTCCTAGAGACCACAAAATAAAACATTACTTGAATGTTTCATGTGTTAATTTTTCTGTTAAAAAAATACACAAATATATATAGTTTACTAGTGTGTGTATTTGTTGCAAAAGAACTTGTGTATTTTTTGGTGGCTAAGCATTCTAGCAACTAGTGTGTTTGTGTGTAAAATCAAATAAATGGCAGAATCTCTGCTTTTGGATAATAAAACGGAAGTAAAGAGAGATTCACACCTGGAGTTGGTAGAGATAAAGTTTCAGTATTTAATATCCCCTTGGCACCATCCAGACGAGTCCAAGTTGGGAGTCGAAAGTTCAATGTAGACAAAGTATTCTGCAGCAGGAAAATGCAGAGGATCATACAATATATCCTGTTTGTTTCTTCTCAAATAAAGTTTAAAAAATGGCATTGTAAGTCACACAAATTCATCACGTTTCATTAGAAGATACCATTAACCTTCAGCTGATCCGTTTAGCAATTAAAAGATTCAAATAAATCTATGTCACTAAATTGCCATAAACTAATTTAGATATTCAATTTTGTTACTGGTCCGGCTCTGCCCCAACATGACAAGCATAGGATGGTCTTAGCCAACCAGTTCTCTTTTGGGGCTGGGGGACCAATCCAAGGCTCAATATACCACTATAAGCCAAAATCATAGTGTTCCTATGGCCAAAATCAGAGAATCTAAGTCACGTGATCACACCTCCCATGGCAAGGGTTAGAACTTAGATTACTCCAGCTATTGGATTCACTCTATGCTAGAATTACTTCATGGCTATGCTCGGATGCCAAGACCGTGACTCACCTGCATCCTCAAACCCTATAAATAGAAGACCTCCCGCTATGCCAGATAGACTCTCTTTCCATATAATATTACTTTGCTGGGTGACTTGGTGAGGCAGTTCTAAACCTCTATATTATATGCAATTTTCAAGTTTATTAATAAAAGGGGGAGGTCAAAACGATATGGACTAAAATTCAAACAAGAGCAAGCATCATTTGAATCACTAAGCTAGTTATAGCAAACTTCTTCGTCACCAAAATAAGAGAGGTGAGGTGTGAAAGTACAATAGTACTATTCCTAGAAACTACAGTTTCTTTTTCACATCTCAGATGACCATCATATATTAATCAAAACTAACTTCAACAACAAACTAAAAGAATTATGATAAGGACCTAATATTTTGAAAAACAAAATCATCAGTGCAGAAGGGTTTAGAGCAAAAACAGACCAAATCTTGCCCAGATAACGAGGATGCTTACTCTGAAAGTTATATAAGATGAATGTTTGGCTAAATGAGATGCCAAATCCCATAAAACAATGTCATAGGTACCTCAACAGGAGAAAATGTAAATGTCACTCTTAGGTAAGGATCCCATGAAGCAACTGGAACAACTGTCTGATTTAGCAAAATTTTGCCAAATACCCAATTAAATGAGCTTGATATGTACTGAATGATGTAAAGTGTAGGACCTTTGCCTTCCTCTTCAAAATAGATAGAATCTCCCAGCTTTGAGAATGATTCAATTCCTATAAACATAAAAAGGAAATTGAGAATAAACGACTGATGACAGTATGGTGGTGTTGACAAAGAAAATTACGCAGTTTGGAAAGTATATAAACAAAACAAATGCACACCCGTTCCATAGCAGCACCAGAAAGAGTGAAATGGTGTTCCCCAACTGTGATAAGATTTTGCCTTGGAAACCCCAAGTCCTAGTGGAAGCATATATATCATCACTCCAGGATCTGTTCCTCTTTGAATGCTGAGCACACCATTGGTCAAGGCACGCTCGTAATAGTCTGCATAAGAGACTTCTTTGGTCCATCTAAACAGGTGGCGTGAAACCTGAAATCATTCTGTTTTTGAGTGCTAATACAATAGAAATAATCATAAAGACACAGACACATTCAAACCATGTTTGTTGAATCGAGATTCGAATAGTGAATTTAAAGAACTATTTTACTCATCGTGCATCAAATCATATTATGAATGTTAGGATACCTTATCAATAAAAATTATAACATTTTAAGTAGTATCATAAAAAAAAATTACATCACCCAAAATCATAAGATGTCCGTTTCTATTTTTTTTTACAACTCCATTAAAATAAGAACATAGCAGTAAAATATGTGGGTCAAATTAGTGTTCATACCAAAAAGAACAAAGGAGGGGAGTTAATTAAGTATTTCAAAATTCAAATAAGATAAAAGGCAGTTTGATCTTTGAAGTTTGAACCAAGGCCGGCCACACAGTTAGAAAAGACGTGCAGTGTGCAGTGTAAAACGCAAAAGCTTTTCATTTAAGAAAAGCCACCCTGCAGTTACACAATGAAAAAAGCTTTTCATAATTCTCAAAAGGCACCGCATATGCACAGTATCATTCTATAAAATCTGAAAAATGAGAAGGCTCTCTTCTTAAGACTTTGGAGGGAACTTTTTTACTATTTTCCCGGTTTTCCCCTCTTCTAAAAAAATGAAAAAAGAAAACACTAAAAAATCAAAACTTTTCGAACACAACTTGAATCACAATCTCTGCTTCAGAATCGCAAAACATGCAATTCAACTACAATTCGCACAATACAGAGTACGATTCACACAATCCATACAGACATAGATCATGAACATCTAGTGATGAATTACCCTGAAAAAAAAAAAGTTTTTTCTCTCTTCTGACAGTTAAAACAACTTTGAAACAATTTCCATGTAGACATTTTTAACTTCCCAAGCATTACATGACGAGCTGATAAAATGATGAATATTGGCTGTACCTTTAACATATTATAAGTTGTGCATGATTCTTCATTCTCTGTTGATTTTAAATTGTCTGCTATTCTTTTTGGATCACGCCTATGCAAAATTGGAGGAGTTAAGAAAGAAATCAGAGAATTGGTTATCAACTAATAAATAAACAGAAAGTTTCTCCTTGATGCCCTTGTAGCAAACAAATATTCAGTGAATAATTTCAAATCCATATGTAAAAGCTGAAACTAAAAATGCTGATGTCTTAATACCAGAACTCACTGACTGATGTCCCTCCAGTAACATAGCTGTGAGAAGAGTTTACGAGGTCCAGAAAGAATGTCCCAATTTCCTAAAACACCAATAAACAAGAAAAAATCTCAGAAAGTTGAAAGGCATGACAAATGATAAGTTATACTGGGCTTAATGATTGCTTCCAATACAACTACACAAAACAAGCTCCATCAAGGTGAACAAACAAACAAATGCCATGAGTTGACATGTATTTTTAAGTTTGAATCACAGACACACTACATACGTACAAAAATATGTAATACAGCAATATAGGATAATTTTAAATGAAGGAAAGCCAAAGGTAAGAGCTAAAAGGACACACATTACAAATAGACATGTAAAATTTGAAGGATGAACCATACAGTTACTAAAATAAAAATGTGAGAAGGAAGACAATACCAATTTCTGTATTTTGTTTCTATCATTCAACGTGCAAGTGTACTTTTCAAACAATGACAGACTGAATGCCCATATATATAAATGGAGTTGTTCGAATGATTATTGTCATCAACTTATATTACCAAGTGAATAGGTTCATTTTGCAAGCCATTGACTAGACCATTGAAAACACATCATAAGTAAACTGTATAAATCACAAATGAAAAATTCAAAAATTGAATAAATAATATCACATCAATAAATATAAATAAATATAATTCCATTCAAACTTAATGAAATATCAGTAATCTACAGTGTTAGTGAAGCAATTCACCTTATAAATTGGGTCGCCTGTGATTTCATACCGCATTTGAGATCCAACAACAACTGGGATATGTGTATTAACATGAAAATCAGATATGTCATTTGCCTGCATGAGAAAAGAGAATTTTAAAATTAACTCTTGAATTAGAAGGGCAACTTAGTACACAAGGCTCTAACTTAGTCGTGATCTAGGGTAGATAAATTAGGTAGGTTTAACCCTACAAGCTGAGAGGCTCTTTTGTGGACTAAATAGTAATTATGTTGCAAAGTGTTATCACTACCTGCACTGCAAGCAACCCTAGAAAGCATGGCTTGTCAAAAAGGTGAGCCAACAATAGATGCTTAGAATCTCCCTGCATAAAAAAACATGGCAAGTTTACTTCCAAATTGATGTTTACAACAATAACTAGGTACCTCAGGCTATAATCATGAAAACTATTGCAAGGCAAGGTAATGTTATTTATAATCCATATCTGCTGAAGCATAGCGTAAGCTTAAATCAACAAAATACACAATTCAAGAACATAGAAACAAAGCAACAATAGAGTTAAAGAATATAAACAAACCATTTAACTTACCGTTAAGCTATATAATCTGTAAAGGACATCATTCATTCCTCCAGTTTCCTCATTCAGTGATTGATAGTGTCTATTTACAGTGTACTTTGTTATTACATTTAACACTCTGTTGTAGAAGTAATCAACCATCCATGTTGCCATTTTTAGAGCTTGAGGGTTTCTAGCAAATGTATGTTGGTCCAAGAGGCCGGCCAAGATCTGTCAAAGCTGATTAGTTGAAATCCCACAACATTAAGGTCAAAAGCACCTGAATAATCAAAATCCACTTTTGATTGTACCTTGTGAATGGTATAATATGGAGCCCAAACTTCTTGAACAGCTTCAAATCGATCAAATAACTCAGACGGAAATGCAGATAAATATCCAGTTCCAATTTTCTCCTGGCAGGCAGACAGACCAGAAACAAGGGATGACATTTTCTGTTTCAAGCTATCATTCTGTGTGCTGGCCCACATTAGAGCTGATGCGCTCAAGTAATGCCCTTCGCATAAGAAACAGTAATCATAAATTAAATTTAAAAAGTGAATTGCAGAGGCTAAAAGTTGTGGCCAAGGATAGTGTGCTTGGTAGGTGCAAGACCACCAAAATCCCAGGGACAACCAAACATGCATTTGCGTGTCAACATATCAGTTTATAAGGGGTATTTCAGAAGTTATGAACAAACATCTGATAGGCAACCAGTGGTCAAGAGGGTATATGTAAGGGGCACTAACAGGGGAATTATAGAAGATTGTAACTAGAACTACATATAAATAGAACCATGGAGAGTTAGTTAGGTAGTTGAAAACTAACTCAGACTTTGAGGAAAGAGAAGGTGCTCTCGAATTCACCTTACCGTTATATACTTTCTGCATAATAATAACCATCAGGGAACTCTTTTCCCTATTTTCCCTTTCGATTCCACATAATTCTTGCCAGAATCTATCAACCTCAAACCAAGTAAATACAATCAGTACTTAAAATACACGGGGTCCAAGGGATCCTTTAGAGAAAACCTAACATATAGAAAGGCAAGCTTTACAAAACTTGAAAACATTTACTGCTGTTTGTAGATAGTAAAACTTCAACTACGAAATATTGTCTAAGTATCACTTCAATTTTTATTCAAACAAATAGTTCAATCTTCTCTCAGCTCTAAGTATAAAAATTCCAAGCAAAAAAGTGGAAAGAACATTCCAAGAAAAACAGACTTGTACAGTTATGCCCTTTTGAATCTTAGAATAAAAAACAACCAATTACATAGCTATTACACTTGGATTGCATTTTAGGCCCTTCCTCCCTGTTCCCTCGGAGCTAAGAATTCATTAGCAAGTAAGAACTGATTATAAATAAAAAGCACACAAGTTAGATATTCATAAAAAAGGGGGCTCAATTATACTTTTGGTCCCTTCACAATTCTCATCTTGAGAATTTGGTCCCTCACTATTTTTTCTTTTACAAATTTGATCCTTGACTATTTTAATTGTGTAATTTTGGTCCATTGATTAACTTGACGTTCAACATTTATCAGAAATGTTGATGTGGAAGTGTAGGAGAGTTTCATGTCAGCAATTATGTTCAATATTAAACGTTGACTTAACATATGAACCAAAATTACACAAATAAAATAGTAGATCAAATTCGTAAAATAACGATAATAAGCAAGCCAAAGTGAAATTAAGCAAAAAGAAGAAAGAAAGAAAAAGTAACAGTTAAGATGATTAATGAAATAAACTAACCAACAAAATGACCCCGGAGCTCGCATCCTGGTTCTTCCCAACCTCCATAAGGAGTCCCAGGAGTAGGTAGACCAGCTGTCTTCCTGAAGCTCCAAATCAACCTGTCTACATCCAACATCAACAGATACTCCAAATTTGTTTGCTGTGCTTTACCATGGATGGAATCCTTATGCAACCTCACATCCTGAAGAGGCACTTCTTTGAGAAATCCTTCAGGTGACTTGAACACACCCATGTTCTTAATTTTCTTATACATAACCCCCCAATCATGTTGGTGTTGTTCTGACAAGAACTTCCTAGGCAGCAAGTCAGCCCAAACAGATTCATCGGTGGGCGTCAAGTGGTAGTGAGACAAGGTCTCTTCCTTCCACGTTTCTTTCTTGGATGTCAATAGCTGGTACCTGAGCGTGTGTGATTGTGTAGGAATGTTTGTGCACTCTTTACCAGCAGCACAACCGCAAAACACAAGGGCCATAAACACAAACACAAACACAAAAATCTCCATCGTCCTGAGGAATTCAAAGTCAAACCAACAACATTAAAGAACCTTAAACCAAACAGTGCAGCCGTGCAGGTACAAGGAAGCATCAAAGTCAAACAATAACCAACAGACAACCTTAGCTCAAGTAGAACTAAAAGTCTACAACCAACTAGAATTGGAACGTATCTCCAGAAATTTATAATTAATAATAAGCAGAACAAATTGAGCAGAAAACAAAAAAACAACAAAAGAAAAAAGGAAGATACCTTGGATTTCCGAAATGAGGGGAATAGTTAAGATAGCAAAGGCATGTGAGGGGATATTTATACTTTTCATCCAACAACGTCACCGCTGATACCCGAGTGGTGTGATTGTTCGGTGTTTTATGGAAAGAAAACTCCAAAAGGTCTATAAGGCAATAAATCAAAATATAAGGACTAATATTGGAAATCATTTAAAGTACTTAATTACAACTTAACTTCATATTTTAATTCATTTATAATTTTCTTCTCTATTAATTATTTTATTTAATTTTTAAACTTAAAAAATTAAAAATTAAATGTTTGATTAATCAAACACACACGTAACGTAAGCTTAAGGATAAAGTCATATAATTTTAATCAACAAATAATAATGTTTATGTATATTCATCTCTTCAATATTAATTATTTATATTTAATGTTTAAACTTTAAATATATATATAAAGAGAAAAAGTTTTAAACTAGATGAATTAATTAACATTAAATTTATTTATTGATACACAGAGAATTAAATGTTTTTATTAATCAAACACTTAAGAAGACTTAAAGATAAGATCATATTATTTTAATCAAAAAATGATATTATTCATTTAATTATGTGTTAATTTATAATTAAAAAGTATATATAGAAATTTTTTTAACTAGGTTGATTAGAATTAAATATTTAATGAATTAATTATATACTTAAGCATAATAATTTATTATTTTAATTAATAAATACTTAATTAATCACATGTTAATTCATAATTAACACTCATATATAAAGTTTTTACACTAGGTAGTTTATGAGTAATTATATTAACTATTTTTTATATTTCGTGAAATTATATAAATTTTTTTAATATTTATCATGACCTTTTTATTGGAAAGCATGATGTAATGTTTTTTAAATATTTAAAAGGTTTAGTATAATATATATAAAAAAATAATATTATCAGACTTATCTTGAATTGGTTGGATTGGTTCGTTGGCATAAGAATTAGACATCCAAATGGTCAAAACCACTAGTTGGAGTAGATATGCACATAACCTGGTACAAATTGGTTTGACTCGGTACAACTTGACTTTGAACCAATGACACAAATACTTAGCAGGTCACACATTTTTAAATTTTTTTTATATAATTGAACATCACTCATAAGAAAATTTAATTTATACCTTATACTTGTATTGTTTATTGATTTGTTTACTTTCTTTTTATCAAGCATAATCACATCTTAGAATCTAAGATGATAGTTTTAATAAATAGATGATAATAATATATTTTAAATTATAACTCAAGGTTATGTATACTAAATTCTACAAAAATATGTTGTGTATTCAAAATTTTAAACAAGCTCATAATTATACTTCAAGGTATGTTGAATTTTCCTAAAGTTTAAATCTTAAGTATAGAAGTTTATAGGTTATGAAATTATTTAAGTTTTTTTAACATAGTCCAGGTCATGCGAGTCAACTAATGATGCAATGGATCAACTTGTAACCTAGAAACTTAGTATTTTGATCAAATTAATGACTAATTTGAGTTTGGTAACATTGTAAATAACTATCAATGTATATTTTTCAAACAATTAATGAGTTTCGTCTAAGAATTAAAAAAATAAAGAGTATTTATATAATTTTATAAAACCTCAAAAAATGTTAGTATAACTTACTCTAAATTCATTTGTTAATTGATAAAGAATTAATGTTTGATAAATTAAGCGCACACTTAAGAATAATCCCTTATCATTTTAATTAACAAACACCATTACTTATTTAGTCATGTATTATACCCAAGTGCAACTTGCTAGCATACTCCTTTAAAAAAACAAGTGAGAGTATATTAGCAAATACTTATAAGATTTGTTAACTTACACCCACTTGATTTTTAGAAGGAGTATGTTGACAAATTACAATTATAGTTATTCATAAAATACATCTAGGTGTAACTTGCTTGCTAACATACTCCTTCTAAAAAACAAGTGAGAGTATGTTAGAAAGTTTATATA